>JABUQX010082563.1:37500-44236 GCA_015478945.1 Trachelipus rathkii | reverse complement strand
CTGGGCGTTAAAGTAACTGTTTACCAGAAAAATCTTGGCTTTAGAATAATCTACAATGAATTAAATAATATTCTAAAACTAGCAGTATTAATGATGCCACCGTTTACGTTAGTCATACTTTGAAAACCGTATATTGACAGTGTTTTCATACTGTTTTCCTTCTCACCTAACCTCAATAGCTAAAAAAATTTTTTTTTTTTAAATAATAAAGCTATTTTGGCATTTGAAAGGACGCTTACTTTTGTTTACTCTGTGAACAGGAAAATAGGCTAAAAATAGCATAGAAAGCTTATAAAATTAAGAGGGTAAGTTAGCACAGATATATCATGACTACTATGATAAGTTGACAAAGTAAAGATTTTCCATAAATGTCAATAAGAAGCCAAGAACGTAAACAAAACCGTTCAATTATGTTCGAAGTCTTTATTACTAAATACTATTGTGGAAATTTTTCAATTCCAAAAATTTCTGCGAAACTATAGAAAAACGCAGTTCAAAAAACCTAATATGTAAATTTGGGATCTTAATGAATTGAGAATAAATTAAATAAAAAGATTTACACCGTTAGACGCTTATCTGATACTGTGCAATCATTGGGGTATAGTGTGCGCAGTTGTGTGCTTTTGTTGTTTCTCGTAGTTATTGTTTTGGGTCAGTTGGAGTTTGCTTAATCTGAGAATATAGTTCATTAACTTGCTAATCGGAAGATTTTGGAAGGTAACATGGTTGATTTAAAGAGGTGGTGTGGAATAGAAAACATGTGTCCTGTACAAACTAAATGGAAATAAGTCGTCCATGGAAATGTGGAAAGAGTGGTTGCCCACAAGGTTTCAGTGCTGAATCGGGCCACTATGTCCTCCATATATATATAATATATATATATATATATTATATATATATATATATTATATACTATATATTATATATATATATATAATATTATTATAATATATATAAGTATAGTATATATACATATATATATATATATATATATATATATATAATATAGTACTATATGAATGATTTAGACCAGGGACATTAGGACATTAGGACATTAGAGACAGTAAAAAGCCACATTTGGGCCTATCGGAGACTGCCCCAGCAACCTACCCAAACATGCTCATTGCCCACCAAACAACAAAATCCACCCAAAGCACCCTAGGCTTGTTCATTTGTATGTAACACCAAAATTCCACCCACTATTATTTTTTGGTTAGTCAAAAACTAATGATAGATAAATATTATGATTACCCAAACCATCCACATGCCAATGCATTAATACTAAGTTATGGTCACACATCACTAACAATAACTGCTATAACTACAAAAACCCGCCAATTTGCTTCGTCAATATATATATGATACCCAACCATCCATAAACGAATCTAAACCTTCGTTTCTAAAATGTTGCAATCGAGCACACATCAACAACCTCCTCTGCAGGACTATTCCAAAATAAACAACCCTATTTACGATGCATCTTCTTAATCAATGATGGCATTGCTTCCTTCGTAATTTCTTATTATGCCCCCTGGTCCACCCATCAAAATGTTCTACGAATGAAAAAAATTTATTGGTCTCGTATGCTTATCAATATGTAAATAATTTTGTCTATTTTAGACTTGTATCATGTCCCCTTGAGAAATCGCCTTCTACAGAAAAAATGTCCTAAACGTCCTTCAGCCTTCCTCATAGCTCTTCCCTCAAACCAGGAAAATCATCCTTTGTTGCTCTACCGATTGCACTCTCTCTAGCATATCTAAGTCTTTCTTAAAAATAAGGGCCCAAACTTGGCACAGATACTTCTATTATGCCTACATAGCTATATACAGCGGCTTACTTATACTTCCTGTGCTCTTTGTAACACATTGCGATTTTATTATGCCCAGCATCTTATTAAGCTTTATTTCTTGGCTTCCTAACATTGATTGGCTACTTTCATATTTGTTTACAATCATACCAAAATCTTTTTTCTTGGTCCGCAGAACTCAAGCCAATATTAATCATATCGTAGTTAAAACTTACTTCAGTAACTTAGGTGAACCTACACTTTACTTTTAAAAATCATTTGCCACTTATCTGCCCACCAAGAAGTTTATCAAGATTTGAATCTTTATCCATCCTTCACTATTCCTAACTGAGGTCGCCACTGGTATCATCTGCAAACTTTAGAAACCTTGCAATTTAAGTCCCTGGTCTAAAATTCATTATATATATGAGGAACAATGTGGCTTCCCAGCAAATCTGAACCCTATTGTGGGACACCACCTATCTACTATTTCCGCCATTGTATATTATATGATTTATATTCCATTTATATATTATATATATAATTGTTTTCTATTTCAAAACCACTCTTTTAATCCAACCATTACTCATTTCCACCTATACACTATTGCGATTATCCATTATTATTACAAACTTTTCTTATCAGCCTATCTAGTGGAAACCTATATTCATTAAGCTTTACTAAAAGATCTAAAATAATACAAGTATCAATCTGGATCTACTCTATAATATATTCGATTGGTACAAGCATTAGATTTCAGTAATGTATTCCATAAATTTCTAAAAGTTTTAGAATCTGTAATAAGTATGACCTTACTACCTCTTTCTGAAACTTCAATTGACGCGGAGTCATAGCAATACTCAATTGTTATCTATCTTAAATATTTCTCTATATGACTCTTTCCCATAGTAACTTTTCCAAACCTTTTACAACCAGAGATGTAAGCTAACTTACCTAATTTCCCAAATCTTCCTTACTACCTTTCTTATAAATAAGGCACAACATATGCTGTTTGCCAGTCATCTGGTACCCACCAAATGTTAATAGATCGCTTAAAAATCAAATTAACATGCTGCATGCTAGAATTACCCTCTTTCAGAATTACGTACCATAGAGTTATACCATCAGGGCCTGCAAATTTACTTGGATCAATATGATCTAATAAACGTTGAATATACTTTTACATCAAATTCAAATTCTGTTAAATTCTAATTTGTTACATGCATAACAAGAACTGATATATCTGGCAAACTATTAATTCTTAATCTTTCATACTCAGTATAAACACTGAGAACAAAAGATAAAGCAGTTGAGAAAATGTTTGACCAACTTATGTGTCTAACTCACCTAAATTTATGTACGATCAATTAAGGTGTACGCAATTGTCCTATTCTTTACTTTAAATTATACTTTTAAATATAAAAAGCTCTGTCAGGTCCTTATTACTATTTCCTTGTTTAAATTAATTTAAACTGCCCCTCTGCTCTTTGCCTTTCTTATGACTGGTTAGGTTCATTTCAATTTTCCTATAATTTTCTAAATCACTCTTCCCTATTTGACTACACCCATGAATATTGAACAACCACTGCGCTTTTCAGTATTTTTTCTCTTCTTCATCTACTACTTTTTCAAAACATCCTTGCCAGTAAGATTCGGAAACACCCTAAATTTTCTAATCTTATCTCGTTGGGCACCACTGCACTAGAATATCATATGTTGCCACCCCTTTATAAAATGTTCCCACATGATAAAACAGTTTTGCGTCTTTAAAACTCTTGTATCCCAGTCAGTTTAATACTAAGATGTCTCCCCAAATTTGTAAAATCGCCATTTCGGAAATCATGATCTTTTCTACTTAACTTGCAATTTGTCCCAATACACATTCATATTAACACTCTAATCCACTCCTATTGATGGTCACTACTATCTTAAATTCTTCTCTCAACCCTAACTTCAATCCACCATACTTCTCACTCATACGTTATATAAAAAGAATCTAATAGTGCATCGTTTCTTGTGGAAGGAAAGTTTCTTTTGATACCATCGACAAGTGCAAAACCTTATAGTATACAAATTTATGAATGCAGAACTGACTACGGCCGCATATTAGACAAGGGAATCACCATCTTTCAAGCAAAGTCCAAGGAATCATTATAAAATTTCCCCATATAGAAAAATGACTGGGAAGATGGTGATTTAATGTGGTTTGCTGTCTCAATTTCTTTCACAATTCAGCATCTATTCTAGACTCGCCAGGAGGTTCTATTAAAAGCCCTGTCCATTTCATAATGATTTATATGTTATAAAAAATGCAAGGTTTCAGGAGTTTGACGAGAATTAGATACCAAGAGGTGGCCACGCTCAGTTAAGAGAATAGTTGTAAGAAAGTATAAAAGATTTCAAAAATTAAAGCTTTAAAGGCGATTATTGTCGGAAAAATGTTGTTTTCCTAATTTTGATATCGACTATACCATTAAATCGTAATAGCATTATCCGTCAATGGAGTTTCATTTACATATGCATTACCCCAAAGACCATTCTGGTTCCATCCACTGAAAGAAACAATGATTTTGACACCAAAAATTGCTCGCCCAGTTAAGGTATCTTTTCTTGGCTTCTGATAGAACAAAATTCCAATTGTATCGCCCAATCCATCCTACAATCCTCATTGGCTTTCGGGCCATAGTAAAAACAATAAAAATTTTTTTGATAGTCAGCCTTAATTTAAGATCTTTCCTATTTGCTCTCGAATCATCTAACAATAAACCAAATACCACTATATCTCGAACCTTTTCTAAACTAAATTGACCCCCCTCAGGTTATTAAGCTTAGTCTTACAAAAAAGCCAAGAGAAAAAATTCTACCTCCATTAAGAGAAGACAGGTCGATCCCAAGGGTTTAGACCGATATACCAACTTTCTGCCCCCTTCCTTTTTAATCATCCACAAAGACCCAAGATCGGAAAAGAAGCTTCAATATAATTATAAAATTGTTTCCTTTTTTAGCGTGCAAAAATAAAATTAAGCCAATCGGTTCGATATTTTCAACTAAATATGCCTAAGTCTAAGCCTTGAGCCATGAATTTAGTTTGGTATACAGGGTCCCCTGCTCCGGATATTCGTTCGCCTAATGCGCCTAATATCAATTGATGGAGAAGGATACCGATCATGTTGGACAATACTATCGATGGTCTAACCCTCAACATAGCAATGATTTGAAAAACGATAATTCAAATTCCTCTCTAGTACAGCACCGCTTCTTTATCTCCCAGAACTAGACTATAAGAATGTACTTCCATCATTAAAAAATATGTAAACCAATAAGTAAAAAAATAATTGAATATTTGGGTGACAAATGGTCAAACGAATAGTGCGATCTTTATAAAAGCACGAAAGATTATTGTAAAAAATTGGACTTCTTGTTCATAATTCTATTCCTCTACTTACATCAAGGTATTTCCACTAATCTAAAAAACAAAATTAGATAACAACAAAACTTTATGTTAAAATCAATATTCATTCTGTATTAATAATTGGAATAGTGATAGATCACTTTCCTCCTGAACAAGGCCTATCGTATATTGAGGAGAGTTTGGTGAGGCGATTCCTTATTTGGCAGTAATTTTAAAGAATTTAATTTGCGATTCAACCACTTCTTATGAATTCCTTGTGTTATCACCCGTAGCAGCTCGTTTTGTGTTCTTGGCAGTTGACGTGTCAGTGTCAACTCAGAATATTGTTCCAAAGTCCATTTTCATAGAATATGTGTCTCTTTTGTTAAGTTGATTTAAACGTAATTTTTAATTAATTGCTTTGTAGTTACTTGATATGTCCTGTATGTATGTATATTGTATGTTATGTAGTTTTCATGTTGATAAATCTCTTCCCTAAGATACAAATGTGAGATTTATAGGTAATTCCTTCTCTCCACCGTATCAACTTTAGAATTCATAACGCTCTCAGCATACATTAGCGCGTTCGGTGTATGATCTAGATGCTTTTGTGCCTAGTTCGTATATTATTTTCTCGTGATGTATATATATAATATATATATACTCACTATAAATATATATATATATATATTATATATAATATATATATATATATATATATATATACCTAGTTATAGATTTAGTTAATATATATAATAATATCAGCATTGTTAGTTGTCATCGAAATATTAATTATAGAACCATAGTGTATTGTGTATACTAATATAATATATATTTACTTAGCTCAGTAGCTATGTATATATATATATATACATATATATAATACATATATATATCATATATATTATATATAATAATATAGGATATAACTCACCCAGGTATATATATATATATAGATATAGACATACTATATAATATATATACCACAATAATAATGAAATAACAATAATAATAGATGATATATAAGACAGTTTACATGACTATTGACACAGATTTACATGACTCCTAAAGTTTATAAATATATATAATAATTATATATTATAACATTATATTATAATATAACATATTAATATGTTATATATATTACGGCCTTGTAACTTTAAAGATTAGTATTCCAGTATATGTATCCTAACTATAAGCCCAAAGAATTTATCAATATGTATTATGTAAATCAAATATAAAAATATTATAATAACCTCCTAAATATAAATACTAGTAAAAACTCACAATAAAATAATCCTACCTATTTTATATATATTTTAAGACTTACCTATGACACTCATAACCACTATACTTCCACTATTATCCTAAAATAAAAAATATATATATATATATATATATATATACATAAGACCGTAGCCAAGGGGGTTGTTGAGGAGGTCTGCCCCCCGAAATTATAAAACTATCAAAATTTTTGATGACCAGAGTCTTTTAATTTTAATTTACAAGAATAGTAAAAATAATAATCATAGGAAATTAAAAGCGTAAATTAATAG
>JABUQX010082563.1:27500-32500 GCA_015478945.1 Trachelipus rathkii | reverse complement strand
ACAAGAGAAGTGAAAAATTAAAAGGCGCTCCGACAGTGGATTGAACTGCTTAAATACATTGAAGAAACTACCCGTCTCTTTATTTCGAAAAATTAAATCTTAAAAAGCTTAAAATAAAATTTAAAATTATTAATCAATATCAAATAGAATTGTAATTATTTTCCATTATGGTTATTATACCCAACTAATATGAAGTTAGTGATGCTGTGATTAGCCATTTTTGACCTCGTATGTAATGGGATGTTAGAAATTTTACTATCGGAATGTGAATACAGATCCGACATCAGCATGTTATTTAAAATACTTTTAAAATGTTAGATTTAAATAATGAGATTTTTTAATTCTGGTTCGCAAGATACTGTAATAACTAATTTCGAAAAGAAGCAGAAAGCGGTTAGAAAGGATACAGATTTTTGTAGTGTTTGAAGGAATTTAGTAGTGATGCGAAACGATGACCCATTTCAATCATGCTTCCCACCCAATCTCCATTTCCAGCCTCCAAACCAGTAATAGGAGCTGAAGATAGCTCGTTTAATATTTGTCCTTATTAAATAAAGGCAAGCTGGCTAAATTAAAAACTGAACTTTTTCTGCGCTTTATCCTAATTTTGTTGCTCTTTTTCATCATTCCATTATAGTTGCGCTACTAAGCAAAACACTTGCTATGATTACTGCTGAAAAAACAAGCTATGTATAGGGCTGATCAAATTAGATCACTTTGTATTTTCCTATTTATCTTTCCCCATTCAAGAGAATTAGAGTCACTTTATAAAATGTAAATCACCATTTCACCAGCTTTATTAAATGTCTTCTTCGTGTTCATTATCAAAAAGGAAAATTCATTGCATGAGCTAGAGTAATCTAGCCCACATTTTTTTTTATTTCTTGATCATAGTGTTGGTTCTCAAACTGATTTTGGTGATTTTATTAGATAAATTATTAATTTCTTTAGTTATCTTTGAAACAATTGGACCAATTTTGTTTTCCATTGCCACCGGAAAACGAGATAAAAAAATCTGAATGCTTACAATAAACATTTTTATTCATAGTGACAAATACACACGTATAAATATATTACAACAATAGGTTCAGATAGATACGGAAATTATAGGAGCTAAATTGAGGATATGTACTCAAAATTTCAAAATTTCCGGCAGGTTTTTCGAAAGAAGACACTGCTTAATTTGCCTAGGTGAGGTGTAAGAAAACGTTGTGATTGTTAAGAACAAACAAATATCTTCATCTCCTTAAATACCAGCTTCCTCCTTTACTTTTTAAACATAAAGATAAACTTGCTTATACGAAGCCGATACTATATTGTTTTACTTTTTGGCATAAAAAATTTGCTTGCGAAATTGTGAACTCACACACAAAGATGTCTGAATGATAGCATTGCGTTGAAGTGCTATAGTTTTAAATGATATTTAAACTATCATATATTGAAATATTCCAACCTTTAAAGAATAAATTTATTCCTGTTTATTTTCTGTGCTTCTTTCAATTGATAATATATGAAATATATCATTTGCATTAAAACCACGATCTTTTACTTTTTTGCAAGCCTTTGATATCATACCCACTGTTCTTACTGATATTAGAATGGAAAAATATTGCAATGGAACGTTGGTGTCACTCAGTCTTAGGTGTTTGCTGATTATTGTTTGAGGATTTTAAGGTCATTTGTAAGTGACCTATCCAAGCATTTTTTGCTCTTTAATCATGTCCTGATTTTCTTTTTTAGGATATAAACATCAAAAACTATTCTTCAATTCTAAAAGTATTTTTATAAATTTGAAGCTTGCTCTTTCTTCTCGTGGATGCATGCATGGATTGAACATTACAAGTTTAGTTGATAAAAAGCTTTCTTAGAGCTGTTTCTTAGATCGTGTTGTGTAAGCTTACACAGTGATTAAAAATGAGAATCATTAATCAACACAGATTAAATTATTTGTATTCGAATTATGAATAAATATTGTGTTCTTTAACTTTTTTGTAATGGGTTATTATAATCAGTATTAGCTATGCCTAGTAAAATTAATTTGTCTTCTTTATAAATCTTCTTAAAAGGTAAATATCTTCACATCCACAATTATCTGGCGCTGATGCGGATGTAGATCTTGGAAAAATCCAAACTCGGATACTATTCCTGAAGTGTATCTTTAAAATTTTTAGAATACTTATTATATCCGCGACATCACTGAAATAAACAAATAAATATATTATTATTATTATTATAATTATTATTATTATTATTATTATTATTATTATTATTATTATTATTATTATTATTATTATTATTATTATTATTATTATTATTATTATTATTATTATTATTATTATTATTATTATTATTATTATTATTATTATTATTATTATTATTATGAGCAATAATAGTAGTATCAACAGTTCTATTGTTCTATATAGCAAGAACAGTAGTTGTAATTGGTTTATGTAATATGATGTTTGAAAATGGAAAAATTGTAGACTAAGAATATATGTTATAAATGTGGATTAACTGAAGTTGATTACTATGAGTGGTAGGATGAAAACTTTGGAAGGAATTGTTAAAATAAAACTTCCGTAAAGGATAACAGTATGAAAGAGAGGCATCAAAAAATAAACAAACATTATGAATAAAAGATAAAAGCACATCAATTGTGACCAAAAGAAAACCGGTTAAATTGTAGAAAAGAGTGAGAGCTAAAAGAATGAGTAAGATGTTTAGAAAAGTCTGAACATGGAGCGCAAAGGAGGTGGAATTTAATTTAGGAGTTAAATCTTTAAGGTGAAAAGTGATTTGTTTGCTGTAGGAGAATGAGAAAAAAGATTTTAAAAATTTCTCACTGAAGAAGGAGTGAGAGAATTAAAAGAGGAATTGTCCTGGGGAATAAAGGAAAGAAGAAATTTCCAAAAAGAATAATTTTCCTATAGGAAGTGGAAAATTATTGTGATTTACATTCATGTTTGCCACAATTGTGTTGAATTATTATGGCACATAGGATCTAATGTGAAAATGGATAAAATCGTTTATAGTGTGAAATATGAGATCCTCAATTGGGAGACAAGAAAGAATGAAAAAACCTTTAAGATATCGTGTATCAAGAAATGTGGGTTGGATAAGACCTTTAAGATATCGTGTATCAAGGAATGTGGATTGGATAAGACCTTTAAGATATCGTGTATCAAGGGATGTGGGTTGGACTTGCAAATATAATAATGGGCCCAAAAGAGCCTTGTAGTTTAAAAGTAAAGAGGATAAAAGTAAGAAATAGGCATTGGCGATGAATCGACATTGTTGCACAAACAAGCTGTTGAGAACTAACAGCCACATGCAGTAAAGAAAAAAAAAAAAAAAGAGATATTTTCAAGATAGAATCCAAACGGTAAAAAATGTTTGGAAAGATGATGACCTTAAAAATATTTCAAACTAGATGAAAAGATTCGTTACTATCAGTGGCGTCATATTTGAACCTTCTTAGAAGCTCTCATTATTAATTAATTGTATTAATATGTAGTTTATCATATATTAATATATATATATATATATTATATATACAAATATAATAATATATAATATATATATATATAACATATATATTACATTATATATAGTTAATATATACATATAATTTATATATTAATATATAATATATATATATATATATATATATATATATATATAAAACTTGAAATACAACACGTTCGAAAGTATTATTACAATTATTATTATTATTATTATTATTATTATTATTATTATTATTATTATTATTATTATTATTATTATTATATATTATTATTATTATTATTATATTTATTATTATTATTATTATTATTATTAATATTATTATTATTATTATTATTATTATTATTATTATTATTATTATTATTATTATTATTATTATTATTATTATTATTATTATTATTATTATTATTATTATTATTATTATTATTATTATTATTATTATGCTGATGATATCTCTATCTTAATAAAAGATAAAAATGCAGGGTCTTTATCACGTAAAGCAGTAGACACCTTAACGAAAATAATGAAATGGATGGATGCTAATAAGCTATGTCTAAATTTAAATAAAACTACTTATATGATTTTTAGCAACAAATTAATTGACGATTTAAATATAAAAATTAACAACGTAGAACTGCATAGGGCTACAAATGCAAAAATACTGGGAATAATAATTAATCGATGAAAAACTGACATTTAAAGAACATGTCAACAACCTAGTTAGCAAACTGTCGAGATACCTCTATGTGCTAATAAAGTTAAAAAAATATTATACCTCTTTCCATTCTTAGAAAAATATACTATGCAATTAATACACCCCACATACTATACTGTCTTCCTAAATACGGAACCATAAATAACTCAGTTATCCATCCTGTATTTGTAATCCAAAAGCGATTTATTCGCCTCATTAGCAATTCAATAGACTTTTACAGCCATACACAACCACTGTTCAAAAAACTAAAGATTTTGCAATTCAAAGACTTACTCAATACATCGCTCCTTAAAGAGATACATAAAATTATCCATAACAATGCCTGCGACTTCTTACTAGAAAATTTTCACGTAAACCAAGCAAGGCGCGAAGCAAATAGAATTAACTTACGAAAAAATACTTACATAAATGCTCCCTTCTGTAGACTAAAAAAAGCCACTCAATGCGTCAGCTACAAAGCAGCTAAGCTTTACAACTCATTGCCATAAGACATCAAAACCGAAAACTATACCAAATCTTTTGCTAGAAAAATAAAAATTTATTATCTAAAAAATATTAATAAATAACAAACTTCAGCAATTCTTCTATCTGTGAAAATTCTAGCGATTATATTATTATTATTATGATTATTATCTATTATTATTATTATATTATTATTATTTATTATTATTATTATTATTATATTTAGAAGTAATCATAGACTAATTAAGATTATGCCATTATTATTATTATTACTATTATTTATTAATATTATTATTATTAT
>JABUQX010082563.1:0-7500 GCA_015478945.1 Trachelipus rathkii | reverse complement strand
CTAAATTCTTAGAAAGTAATTCAATATTAAAAATATATAATGGATTTAATATATTAATTCGCCGGTAATTGCAGTTGCTTGTGTAGGCTACGTATAGGCGTTATGAAGCCATTTGATAAAAAATTTGCTGAATACAAAATGGAAATGTGCTGTGTTGATCAGGAGTATTGTATGAAAAATAAACATTTAATTTTCAATAAAGGTTTTAAAAAATTATTTGAACTTTTTTTGGTAATGGGGCTTCACCCCCGATTTTTATAAAAATCACAGGATGTACTCTAAAAAAATAGTAATGAATAATAAAAAAAAACAAAAAACAAACGTGGCGGTCTCTTAATTTTAGGAAAATTGTTACAGCCTCTCAAAGTTGTAAAACACCCATACAGGATTTTCTTATTAAAAAAAATATAAAAATTTAATCAAGGATATAGCTACTCTAGAAAAATAATAATGAAGTATAAAAAAGACAAAAATGATTTAAGTCTTTAGGAAAAAAGTTACATCCTTAGCTAAAAGTTAAAAATTATCCCGAGTAGGGTTTCTTTCTATAAAAAAATTAGTCGGTCCTCGTGCTCCGTATTAGAGGGCCCCTCCTATAGTTCTAGGGGTCTATGATAAGATTTGAGGTAAATTGTTGACACAGAGCTAGGTTGTCACCCCCGATTTTATGAAAATCACAGATATACTCTAAAAAAAAATAATAATGAAAATTGAAAACCGATCACTCTCTCTAGCAAAAAAAAGTATTGCTATCAAAGTCGTTAAAACATTCTTCATAGGATTTTTTTATAAAAAAAAATTATATATATATATATATAATAAATCATATATATAACTTATATATATATATATATATATATATATAAATATAATATATAGTAATATATATATATATATATATATATATATATAATAGATATATTATATATTTTTATATTATATATTATAGTATATATATATATTATATATATAAATATATATAATAGTATATATATAATATATACATTATATATATATATATATAGTATTAATATATATATATATAAGATTATATATATATTATACATATAATATATACAATAATACTACAATATATATTATATTTATGTTTTTTTGTAAAAATTATTTTTTTTCTCTAAAAAAAATATATAATGAAGGAATTGTGGGAAAATAAAAATACGGCAGTCTCTTTAGGAAGAAAAGTTACAGCCTCTCAAAGGGTTAAAATTTCCCATAGGACTTTTTTATATATATATATAGTATATCAAAAAAAAAAAAAAAGTGAATCTGGGTTGATTGTAGGGCCACCTAGTGTCAGGTTATGATAAACGATTTGTTAATTCTACAAAGATTTTCTCAGTTGTCATACCTAACAAAACTTATCTAGAACCTAACTTGAGGCGCCTCTGAAATGAGACCTAACCAGATTCTCGATTCAACTATTAAAAAGTCTATGGGGGTTTGACCAATTTGACGAGGCTGTAACTTTTTTCCTAAAAAGAGCGACAATTTTTTTTCACTATTGTCAGGTATTATTATTTGTAGAGTATTATCTGTGATTTTAAATAAAAATCGGGATGACAACCTCTGCGGTAACAATTACAAGATTTCGGTTAAGTTATCATAGATTTCTGTGGATATACCTAGCAAATAACATATCATCAACTTTAAACTTACCATACTTAAACATTCTTTTTAAACACTTTGTCACACTACTTTTCTCTTGCAAAACTAAGTTTAACAAATGGTAAAAAGCTACCAAACTCATGAATCATTTTTGGGAATATATATTATATATCACTCACTATGTACCAGAAACATGTCCGGGCAACTATAAACTGTTCTAATCAATAGGTGAAAGCAGATTTGTACTAGTAATTTAGTATCTCTAAGTTATTTATTAAAACTATCAATTAGTATTAATATCTATCATATATTGTCATCCTATAAAAATATGGAGTGGTTCTCTTTTTTTTTTTTTTTTTGCGGTGAGTCAACAATTTAACGATTAAAGCATATATATATATATAATAGATATATATATTTATATATATATATATATATATATATATATATTATATTATATATATATATTATATATATATATATATACAATATATATATTATATTGGTACATCAGCTGTATTGTGGTTCGCAAATTTTGGTGCTGTGTAGTGCACATTGAAAAAGAGATGGTGTGGAGCAGTGCAATAAGATGATGGGTGGTGCTGTGCGGAAAAATCCAGCTCAGCGCAGCCCTTAATATATATAATATATATATTATATATATATATATATATATATATATTATATATAATACTATTATATATATTAGATATATATTACGTATATATATATATATCATATATGGTATATATATCTAGATTTGAATCAGTATATCTTTTCTGAAAAACTTTCTTAGTTCAACAAAAAATTGTGTCTTAAGTTGCAGAAAAGTTAAAGCTTAAGTTTGTTGTAAGAAAATTGTTAGTGGCAAGCTTCTGGATAATTCCAGGAAGCTTGCACTAAAGAATTTTCTTAAAAACTTAACTAACTGTTCTGAACTTAGAAATCTTTTTTGAACTCAAGAAAAATTTTTTTCAGAAACAAGGATACACTGATTCAAAATACTAGATATTTACATATATATATATATATATATAAGATATATATATAGTATATACTATATATATATATATATAATATATTATAATATAATAATAATATAATATATATATACTACTATAATACTATATAATTCTATAATATATATTATATATATGTAGTGATGGACAATTAAAATGTTTTGCACATAAAAATTCATATTTAATTATAATATTTTTACGAAAATTTTAAATATTTTAATTATAATTAGCAAAAATATTTATAATAAGGAAGAATTAAAAAATTGTAGTGAACTTCATTCTTTATCATTCAATGTTAAATACATTAAAGAACTGTCTTAATACATAATAAAGTCTTGTGCTGCTTATTCATATAACATCTTGGTATTGTTTCTGATAATTAATAATTAATAATAATAATAATTAATAAAATAATGAATCAATAATTAATAATAATAATAATAATAATAATAATAATAATAATTAATACATAATAATTAATAATTAATAATAATAATGATTTATTTAATACTGAAATCATTCATGCTTCTTATATTTCAACTTACTATTTTATGTAATTTCAATATATGATATCCTCAAAACATCATCATCACACCCACCTTTCTTTCCCAAGGACTGGGTGGTAAGGCCGCATTGATATCCCAGCACAGCTCACTCTCTATAACATCCGCTTAGACAAAACTGACTATCATCCATCTTTTCCACATGACCAAAAACAATCTCAATGTACTTTCATTTATTTCATCTCATT
Source organism: Trachelipus rathkii (assembly GCA_015478945.1). NCBI lineage: Eukaryota > Metazoa > Arthropoda > Malacostraca > Isopoda > Trachelipodidae > Trachelipus > Trachelipus rathkii. The sequence goes on along the minus strand of JABUQX010082563.1, from coordinate 4,104 downwards.
CGATCCCATTCTTCACACACACAACTTTCTAGATCTATAGCTCTCTATTCCAGACCATAGTCTCACTGCCATACATTAAAACACAGGTAACAATACTCTTATGCAAAGACCCACGGCACACTCCGATGATTAGCTGGTCACGTTTACATCCACCAACGATTTAATTGCAACAGCCTCCTTCCTACCATTCACAAACTTTCCTACTACACTGCATTATCCGTTATCTTTTCATCCAGACATATAAGTCCTAAAATTAATAATCAGACAGTTGTTCAGGCTGCTCACCCATCTAGACAAAAATTCTACACCGAGGCTTGTCCTCGCTCACAAACCATAAATCTTACTCTTATATACGTTTACTTTCAAATTCCCTCCTTTTACAACCCTGCCAAATCTCTCTACCAATCTTCTCAAACTTCAGATTCACCACACAAAACCATTAATCATCCACATATAATAGGTAGGAACCCTCCACTCTCTTCCATTCTCCATCTTCTAACACCATTTCCCCTGCCACCCCCCCCTCTAATTCTTCATAACCTCAGTCACTATTCAAAATTTCTAACCAAGGCAGGACATAAAAGTAACATTCCCTGCCTCGTCAGGTATTAATTTTTAAGCCAATCACTTCCTGATTAATTTTAAGCGCAATCACTTTTATGACACCATTTAATTCTATAACACATTACTTCCACTATTGTCATACATACGTTTGATTGCATTCCATTCAGAAGCCTACCATCGACACCATATATCACTAACTAACACTTGCCATAGAGCTTCCTTATTAACTATCATACTCTGTTGCAAATCCATAAAACAAATGTACATCATTTTTCCTCATTTCTCTCAGTCATTTGTTTTCAGTAAAGATTTGATCCACACATCCCTCTACCACTTTCTAATTCACCTCGTCTCACCAAATCAGTCCTTCATCACCACCTATTGTTTATTATAAGGGATTATTACATTGCTCCCTCCAAATCCCTCGGAACTATACCCCTCCATTAAAAGCTTTGTTACACAACTTCCAAATCCATGTCAATTATCATTGCCACCTCCGGTTTTGATCATTTGCACCGAGTGACAGATTTTCACTATAGCTAAAAGCGCAATATTACCCATTCTCAAGCTCTCACGTACTACCCAATTACATCCTCTTCACATGACCTTGATCATCCCCAGATAAACCATTCCTTCTTGCTACACCATCAAACCCACACACATTCACATTCACCTCTTCATTCTTGCCAATGTTATGCAGCGTATTTTTGAGTGTTCCTCGCGATCCATTTCATCAGTTCATGCGAAAACACCATCCCTATTCAGTATTCTAAGCAGATTCCCTTATTCTATTTCTTAACCTTTCGCGCTTTCCAGAAGAGTCGCCCATTCATCCCCTCCTTCCAACTGTTCATTTACCTTTAATTAGTTTTTTTCTCCTATGAATGCACCTTTTAGTATTCCTTTTTTCCTCCTTATATTATTCCAAACATCTTTCTTTTGAAACCTCATCAGACTTCCAGAAGAGCTTCTATTGCCTGTAGTCACCCATTACATCATTCCTTCCAAACTGTCATTATCCTTTTTTTTTCTTCCTCATATATGCACCCTTTAAGTTATGTGGCCTTTTTTTTCTTCTATATATAATTCCAACACTTTCTTTTGGGAAACCGTTCATCATTGGTCTTTTTGTACATTCAACCAAAGCTTCTTTTTCTTTTAATCACTTGCATTCACCTTCCTTGTCAATCCACCACTCACTGGAACATGTCTTACTTCCACTTTAACACCATCGCACCACCACTTATAATTTATATATATATATAGATATTAATTTCATATATATATATATATATAGATATATATTATATATATAATAATACTATATATATAGTATATATTAAAATTATATATATATATATATATATATAATAGTATAATATGCTATACTATATATTACCTTATATATATATTCTACTATATATTATAGATATTATATAGTAATTATATATAATATATAATTTATATATATATATATATAGTATATATATCTATTTATATAATATAATAATATACTATATATATATATATATATAAGATTTGATATAGGTCGTCTTCCCCGGGAACCTGCAATGATTTATTTATGTATGAGAGGATGACCCAAAGCAGGGAAAAAAAAGTCAGGTTTTTTATTATTCAACGTTATCCGTAACAAAGTCACACCCGATGGCTCATCATCAGGATTACTGAAATGACCACATGCATAATAATATGTGAATAGAGATTTAAACTAAAAAGATAAACATAAAAAATAGAAATAACCAAGAATAGCTCTTTAGACCTTACGAAAATAAAAGTAATGTAATGAGTGACTAGAAGTGCTAACAAAGTTTAAGTAAAATAATAACTTAAATCAAAGCGTAATGCTTGAAAACGTTAATAGTTTTCAGGGTGAAAATTTAAATTTTAGTTAAGACAGTAGTAATAATGGGATTAGGGCAAGGGGATGCAAACACAATAAATAGGAATCAATAATGACAATGATGATAAAAATAAGCAGAATAAAACCAATAATAATAATAATAGCAAATATAAAAATAATAATAATAGCCTAAAAATAAATAATCACTAATAATAAAATTATAATAATAATAATAATGATTTACAATAACAAATGAGTAGTAATAAACGTCAATAATAACAGATGTATGGTTAATAAGCAAAATCACATAGTGAACATACCTAGTATAATAGTAGCAAAGTTATAGACTAAGGGAAAATTTATGATAATTGAGAGATGAGAGACTGATAGAATTTGGTTGGTTAGCAAATTAAAAATTGAAACATAATTATACCGGAGCGGGGAGAATTAAGCAATTAATAAGGGAGTAGAAGAATGGGAGGAATTTAATGAAGGATCCATTTCTAAATGGAAGTTATGGAAAGCTTCTGAAATGATAAACTTTTTGTACTACTATATTTTCATATTGGAAGATATTCTCAAGCCTCAGTATTTCACACATGTTCTGCACCTCAGAGCTGGGTTAATTTTATTACTAAGCAAAGCTATTAGCTCAGATGATGTGAAAAAAGCAAATGAGCACCTACATACATTCGTGTGCCATTTTGAGATATTATATGGAATAGAACATATGACTTTTAACGTTCACTTATTATTGCATCTTAGTGAAGCTGGTTACAACAGTGAAGATAATATCTCTAATATTATTATATTAAACATGCCATCTTAGTGAAGTGTTTGTAAAAGTTTGTGGCCCCCTTTGGAGCATATTGAACAGTTCATTAAAAAACGTCAAATTTTTCTTAATAATCTGCCTTTCCTATTGTGCAAAACCTAAATTACCGAATTAATTACTTAAATAAACTTCATTAATACAATCTGGTTCAACTGACTATTTATGTGTAACACATTCAGTATTAGTACACAAAATCATGAGAACACATATATAATAGTTCTCAATTATGGCGAAAAACTCAATTATAATGAGATCACTTGTAATATTGCAAGCAAAGAAGTTTCACCGATTCTTTGCACAACATATATTTTGGATAGATATTCACTGATAAAAAGGACCTTCAAGGCTCATTTTCTTGTGCGGAAAAGCAAAAGTTGAAGCACATCTCACTTGCGAAAATTTCAGAGAAGAGGAAATTACTGCCATTCAAGGAAAAAATTAGGTCAATAACACAGAAAAATATTACATATACTCTTATCTTTATATATATATGTTATCTATAAAAAATTTAAAACTGTCCAGAAAGCGTCGTTAATATTTTTATCATGAGAATAAGAAAAGCCTGAGATTTTTCTAAACTTTGACAAACACCGCATAAATAATTTCAAAGATGTTTGAAATTAGAATAAAAAAAAAAAAATCACGAACAACTTTTCAAGAAGTTATTGTAAAATTCGTTAATTGTAATGTTGAATAGATTTTAAGAATTGAAAAGTGTATATTAAATTTATTGCTTGAAGAATGATCGGTTCTGCGATAAGCTCGCAATATTCTGGGTACAATAAGAAAATGTATCTACCCTAATTGTGAGGTTGTGCAGCAAGTAATCGTTATCATATCTCTC
>JABUQX010082562.1:32500-35000 GCA_015478945.1 Trachelipus rathkii | reverse complement strand
GGACTCGCATGGTTCGCAAGGTATGGATGGAATAATATCACAGGAGAATTCGATCAGTGATCTATTATAGACTATATAATATCGTCTGATAGTAGGATAATAAGGAATGTTAAAGTAATACCTGGAGTAACAATGGATTCGGATCATAGATTGTTGGTGACGGACCTGGTGGTGAAGGCAGAAAAGCTGCAAAATAAAGAAAAGAGAAATGTGATTAAAGTGGAATCACTGAAGGAATGTGACAAGAAAAGGGAATATATTAGAAAAATAAATGAAGACTTAGAACAGTTAGAAGGAGTAGGAAAGATGGAGAAGATACAAGAATCGACAAGAAGGGTAGCAGGGGAGACTCTAGGCAAAAGATGGGTAGGAGGAACGAAGAAAAGACACACAAAGTGGTGGACTGAAGAAGTGAAGGAGGCAATAAAGAGGAAAACGGTATTGATGAGAAGGTGGCTGAAAAATAAAACCGTACAAACAAGGGATCAGTATGTGGAGGCAAGAAATGATGCAGAGAGAGTGAAAAGAAGAGTAAAAGAAGAGGCTGCAAAGAGAGAGGCGGAAGAAATGATGGAAGATGGAGGCTCAGAAAGGAAGAAGATTTTTAGACTGGCAAAAACATATAGAGGATCAAAGAGGAAAGTGTAAAACATCAAGAATAAGCTGGGAGAGGTTTTGGTGAAATCAATAGACACAAACAGGAGATGGACGGAGTACTTCAGTGAACTGCTAAATCTGAATGAACAGGGGAAGGAGGAGGGAGAAGAGATGGTGAAGGTAAAGGAAGATGAGGAGGGGGAGGAGATAACTATGGAAGAATTAGAGGTTGCTCTGAAAGCGATGAAGAACGGTAAGGCACCGGGTGAAGATGGGATACCCATAGAATTGATAAAAGAGAGAGGAGAGAAAATAAAAGAAGAAATTTTGAAACTGTTTAATAGGTGTTGGAACGAGAGTGAAATACCAGAAGGATGGGGAAGGTCAATTTTAGTCAGGGTTGGCCAAAAAAAACTATTTAAAAAAAAAAAAAAAGCCAGTGGGCCCGGGTTTTTTCGTTTTTTTTCACCTAAAACCCGAAAAAAAACGGGGAAAATTGTTTTTTTCAATTTTCCCTTCTTTTTCAGCAATAGCTGCAATTTCATATTAATATAATTGTTTGTTTTAAATTTTGCTAAGTTATTATAAGTTTGATTATAACAATAATGCCAAGGACTCTTGGATCCGGAAGAAAACTAGAAAATGAATGGACTGAAGTTCTGAATGTCTAAGGCACCAGCAAAGTAAAATGTAAATATTGCAGTGATGAAATTTAGCCAAAAAATTGAAAGAATAAAACTGCATCTGAAAAAACGTTGCAAGCGCTTGTCATATTCTGGCAAATCTAGTGAATCAAGTGCTAATACAACTGTTGAAAGTATGGATCTTACAGATGTAGAAGAAAGGGATTCACCTACTTTTTCGATGGCTGCAAGACATTCGACAATGAAAACATGGTTATCTGTATCTGACACATCAAAAACTCAAAAGAAATTAACTAAATATACCATTAAAACGACAACCGTACAAAAAGAAGTTCTTGACCAAAAAATATCAAAGTTTTTTTTATGCTAACAATGTCTCATTTTTAAGTGTTGAATTGAAGTACTTTGTTGAAATGATACAAGCCTTAAGACCTGGTTACTTACTCCCCACCATCTTCGGAAGAAATCTTAGTATTGTCCACTTTGGACACAGCTAATATATATATATATATATATATATTATATATATATATTATATTATATATTATATATATATATATATATATATATATATATATAATATATATTATATATATAGTATATATATTATTTATATATAAACAATATATTTATATGTAAATATTTATTATATATATATATATATATATATATATATATATATATATATATATATATATATATATATATATATATATATATATTATATATATATATATATAAAATATATATATATTATTTATATATATATATATTATATATATATATATATATATTATATATATATAATTAATATATATATATATATATATATATATATATATAGTATATATATATATATATATATATATATATATTTTGGATAATATATATATATATATATATATATATATATATATATATATATAGGCCTATATATTCTTTCAACAAATGAATTTAAATGAGCTTATAAACATTTAACTAAATAAAAGAGTATAATTTCTAATATTTTCATTTTTGTTTTACTATTTTTACATGTAATTATTCTGAAAAAACCCAAGTGGGCAAAATAGCGGTTTTTTTCAAGTGTTTTTTTTCGGGTAGGGCCCATTCATGTCAACCCTGATTATAGTACCAATATATAAGGGAAAAGGAGATACAGGAGACTGTAAAAACTACAGAGGAATTTCCTTGTTGAACCATCTGGCAAAAACATATGAGAGAATTTTAGAGAAAATGTTGAGAATAGTAGTAGAGCCCAG
>JABUQX010082562.1:25000-27500 GCA_015478945.1 Trachelipus rathkii | reverse complement strand
AATATGTATATGATCATGTACCAAAACTGTAAACTATTAATTAAGCCCGAAACTGACCGAAAGTAACGCGTTACATGTAACGGCGTTACATGTAACGAGTAACGGTAACGCTTCAAAGAATTTTAAAATGTAACGATGTAACGATAACGCTACCCTTTTTCTCTCAAGTAACGAGTAACGGTAACGCTAACCAATTTCATGTAACGATGCCCATCTCTGTATATATATATATATATATATATATATATATATATAATATTTATTATATATATATATATATATATATATATATATATATATATATATATATATATATATTATATATATATATATATATATATATATATATATATATATATATATATATATATATAACTTTAAAAGGCAAAATATCAGAAAAGAGCCAGGAGAATTATCTCGAAAAGTATGACACTTACAGGAAAACCAAATACATATTTGGAATCAGCGTATAAAGCTTATTACCGGAATGTAAAAAAAAAAAAACTCGAAAAGTACGACACTTACAGAAAAATAAAATAATTTTTTTAAAATAATCAGCGTATAAAGCTTATTATATGCAAAGTCGTTTTATGATTTAAAACTAACGAATACCCTAGGGTAGACCGCATAGATATCAGTTGTCGGGTTCTCTCGGCCTCTAGGTGATGACGGGGGGACTTCGTCCCCCCTCTGTCCCCCATTGGCTCGAGCCCCTTAATGGAAATATGTTTCCTTGAACTTCAATTTTTAGGGGGCTAGAGCCGATGGGGGACAGAGGGGGGGAAAATAACCCTACATATAAGATTTATACGCTGATTCCAAATATGTAATTTGTTTTTCTGTAAGTGTCGTACTTTTTGATTTTTTTTTTTTTTTTTTTTTTTTTTTTTTTTTTTTTTTTTTTACATTCCGGTAATTTGTTTTTGCTGCCTTCGAAAATATGTACTGGCACCACCAGCAATAATAGCACTTTTCGAGATAGTTCTACTGATCACGTTGCCGACCCCTGCCCTTAAAAAAAATAAATATTATTAAACTGGATAAAGTTTAATAAAGTACCAAAATCGTACAAAATATTTTTTGTTATCACTCCTTTACCTTGGCTATATATATATATATATTTATATATATATATATATATATATATATATAAATATATATATATATTATAGATATATATCACTCACACACATATATATATATATATATATATATATATATATATATATATATATATATATATATATATATATATATATATATATATATATATATATATATATATATATATATAAGTAGTAGGGAGTGGATATTGGACCTATCCTCTTTTACCCCACCTGACCTTGATACCCCTAGGCCTCTTTTACCCCACCCTAAAATTTGGGCAACCCGAATTTTTTGAGCCCAAATTTTTACCTGACCTTGACCTTTTTTGGCCTTGACCTTTTTTGGCCTTGACCTTTTTGACGCCCCTTCGAAGAAGGGGCTAGCTAGACGGAGGCGAAGCCTCCGTCGTACGTATTCCCCTATTTTTGGCCTCCCTTGGTCTTCAGCGTCAATTTTGGCCCACGCCTAATTTTTGGCCTTGTAGCTTTTTGATGTCTTGACCTTGATATTTCTGACTTTGATATCCTGACCTTGATACCATTTCTGACCTTGCTATCGTATCCTGACTTGAGCACGCACACACACACACATACCCCTACACCCCCCCCACACACACACGAGGTCGCGACTTTCCACCATCACTCCTGCTCCCTTCCCAAGCAGTCCTTTTTGCCTCAAGCCTTACCGTCTTTATATGTTCGAGTTCCACTTCGGTCATAAATCAAAATATATAAACCCAGATACAATACGACCGCTTACCTCTAGGGCAAATTTATGACCTTTAGTCCACAGATCCAAACGTGAGATCTGGTAATGAGATATTTTTAAATCAAGTCAATATAAGCGAGTCTGTTTATTCCCAATAATAATAATAATAATTATATAATAATTATATAATAATAATAATAATAATTATATAATAATTATATAATAAAAAAAATAAAAATAATAATAAATATATAATAATAATAATAATAATAATAATAATAAATTATAATAAAATAATAATAAGTAATAATATATAATAATTTAAAATAATAATAATAATAATTATAATAATAAAAATAAAAATAATAAAATAAAAATAATATATAATAAAAATATATATATATATATATATATATATATATATATTCTCATATATATCCCCGCAAGTCCCGCACCGCACCCATATATATATATATATATATAATTATAATATATATATATATATATAATAATATTAATATGATATAATGACTATATATATATATAAAGAGAGAGAGAGAGATGAGAGAGGAAGAGAGATGAGAGAGAGAGAGAGAGTAGAGAGAGAGGGAGAGAAGGAGAGAGAGGTGTGAGGAGGGAGAGAGTGTCTTTCGACGCAGGTACTTTGCCATCATTGCTTGTGAAC
>JABUQX010082562.1:0-20000 GCA_015478945.1 Trachelipus rathkii | reverse complement strand
TTTTTTTTTACTATTTTCGTCTATTTTATGCATATATAAAGAAAAATATGAAAAATAACTTTCTGAAAATTTTAAATGGTTAAATTTCTTCTTTTAGGGATATCACTATCGATGCTTTGTTCCAATTTTTTATATATCGATTGCATTAATATATTTCCGATAATCAATAATTTTGAATGATTATCAACAATTCGATTGTTCAGCCAAATTTACATAAATTAAAAAATATATATTTTCGCAAACAAATTTTGTAATAAAATAAAATATAATATAATAATAAATTAATTTTTTCCTTTATAAAAAAAACAAATTATATATAATATATATATATATATATATATATATATATATATATATATAATAATATAATTTAATATAATATATATATATATATATATATATTATATAATATATATATGTAAAAATTTAAGATTGACCAGTTAGAAAATTTACGCAGTATTTGAAAACAAATTGCCGTGAGTCGTATAGATCAACTCACACTGGGTTTGAGTATTGAGTATATTAATATATATTATATATATAATATATATATATATATATATTATATTATATATAATATATATATATATAATATATTATAATATATAGTAGTATATAAGGACAAAGTTACTACTGCCACAACAGAATGGGAGCTCATGAGCAAAAAAAAATTTCAAGGTAGCATCTATGAATATAAATAGATTGTTCTAGGTCGAATAATTTTTTTTTTTTTTTACCTGTTCTAGGGGCAAAATATATATATATTTGTAAAGTTATTACACGGCAATTTAGGGCTCAAGCCGACGGGAACACAGGGGGCGGATGTTTTCCATAACCCCGATAGCGAGGGGCGGAGAACCCCCGCGACACCAAATACCAAAGAGCGGGGTCCGGAGGAAGGGGAAATAGTCCTACCCCGAATCCCGAGAAGGTGAGAGGACCCCCGACTCTGCCATCGGCAGTATACCCTGGTATTCCTTTAAATTACATTTTCCTTACTAAAAATTTACCAAGGATTCAAAAATGTATTCCTTTCGCTGTAGCTATTGTAATCTAAAATATGATTTTTATTATTTTTTTTTTTTTCCAATTTCGACCCGAAAACGCTCTATTTATGTATTATGAGCTACCTCGTGAAAATTTTATTTGATCCAAGCTCCCAATTCCCGTGTGGTGTTAAGTAACTTACCATACATGGGACGTAGGCAGGGGGGCACTTGCCCCCCCCTAAATCTTGGCGAAAACAAAAACCGAACTTATATGTTTAAGCAGATGACGTTTTTAAGGGGTTTATAGTAGAAAAACTGTAAAAAAAAAACATACATCAATCGATAGATACTGAAGAAATAATTATTACTAACAATATTATAAACATACATTTTTAAATAGTTTAATGTGATTTATCGTTTTCATATTGCTTGAAGTTCAAACAAGCTGTGTGCTTTATTCAGCTGAGCTCTTCAGATAGTATTCTTCGCTGGAACTCTCAGTATGTCGAAGCATTTGGCGGCTGATAAAGCTGCTAAATATATATATTATATATTATAATATATATATATATATATATATATATATATATATATATATAATATATATATATATTATATAAATATATATATATAATATATATATATATATATATCACTTCAATCTTTGCCCCCCCCCCCTAAATGAAATCCTACGCCCATTTACCCATATATATTATATATATTATATATATATATATAATATATATATATATATATATATATATATATATATATATATATATATATATATATATATATATATATATATATATATATATATATATTTTAATATAGTAATTTTTTTCGTAGATAATATTTAGAAAATTTTTAGTTTTTATTTTTACAAAAAAAAAATTTTTAATAAAAGTTGTAGCAGACTAACAGGTGCAGTGAACTGCAAAAAAGGTTTTTTTAAAAAATATATAAATAACCTAGATTTTTTGATTTTTCTTTAAAAAAATTTTTTTTTTAAATTGTTAATTTTGATTTATAAGGTCTGTGAATGAAAAATAAAAAAAAATTGCAAAATTTGATCACTTTTTGATAGTACAGGTTTTAAGCTATGTATACATATAAAATACATATTGATAGAACATTTCATTAAAAAAGTTAAACATTTATGACCCCATGGCAATTTCAGATTCCCATTCCATTCCCCCCCACCCCCCTCACCCTTGACTGGGATGGCCAATTGACTCAGTAACCACGGGAATCGACTCGGAGGCATCGAAAACCCATATAAACATACCCGACCACAACAAAAACTAAAAAGTAGCTAAATATTGCTAAGGGTGCCAGATTTAACAAAAAATCAGCTAAATCTGGCAATGTAGCTAATTTATCATTCTTACTACTAACACGTTAGGGAAGCTCATTTCAGCTAGTGTCAACCAAAAATGGGTAAAATTCATATATTTTTTTTAGGTTTTCTGAAATTGCCCCCCCCAAAAAAAAAATTTCCTTCTTTTTTTAGACATTTTTTTAAAAATAGTTATTTTTTATTTTTTAATTTCTTTACATTAAATGATTGCCAAATGCCCATATTTTATCATATCTAGAACTAATTTCTGTAAGTGTTATAGTTTTTAAGTTAGTTACTTAAAAACAAAAAAAAGGCCATTTTTTTCTGAAATTACCCCGGTTGACAGTATATTTTATGATTTAAAACTAATGAATACTCTAAAGTAGACTGCAGAGATATCAGTTGTCCAGGTCTGTAGGTGGACAATGGGGGAGACTTCATCACCCCTCTGTCCCTCATTGGCTTGAGCCCCCTAATGGAATGTTTCTTTGAACTTCAATTTTTAGGGGGCTTGAGCCAATGGGGGACAGAGGGGACGAAGTCCCCCTGTTGTCCACCTAGTCAGAGACCCCGACAACTGATATCTATGCGGTCTACTCTAGAGTGTTCGTTAGTTTTAAATCATAAAACGACTTTGCATATATATATATATATATATATATATATATATATATATATATTATATATATATATATATATATATATAAATTATATATATATATATATATATATATATATATATATAATATATATATATATATATATATATATAGTGCCGTTACATAAAAAAAAAACATTTTTCAGTTTTTTGCCTATAACTGTTAAACTATTTTACATATTAAACTTTTATAATAATTTCTTATAATGGCTAGGCCTAGGCCTATATATCCCAGGAAAAATTATTTGTTTTGCTTTAATACTTTTATAATTATTTAGATAAAAAAAAAAAAAAAAAAACAATGTTTACAAAAAAAAAACAATGTAACGAAAAAAAAAACCACTTCTAAAAACCCTTATTAGAGTGGACATATGTCATCATATCTAGTTAAATCATTTAAAGCAGATTATGAAAAATATATTAAAAATAGTAAAAAAAAAAGTAAAATTAATATGAAAATAAGATACCGTCAACTGAGGCAATTTCAGAAAAAAAAAATTGACCTTTTTTTGTTTTTAAGAAACTGTAACTAAAAAAACTATAACACTTTCAGAAATTAGTTCTAGATATAATAAAATATGGGCATTTGGCAATCATTTAATGTAAAGAAATTAAAAAAAAAAAAATAATAACTATTTTTAAAAAAAATCTTAAAAAAAAGGGGAAAAAAAATTTTGCGAATTCAGAAACCTAAAAAAATATATAAATTTTTTTTATCATTTTGTTTTTACTAAAGCTGAAATGAGCTTCCCTAACGTGTTAGTATAAGTAAGAATGATAAATTACTGTATTGCCAGATGTTTAGCCGATTTTTTGAAATCTGCACCCTTAGCAATTGTTACTTTTAGTTTTTGTTTTGTCAGTATGTTTAGGCTCCAGACTCCCGTATTTTGCGGGGACTGATCCTGCATTTCACTATTTTTAGACTATTGGTTCGCAAAAATTTACCAATGCGGACAGTGTAAAGATCGATTCCAGTGACAAGTACAATTTTGATTCAAATTAAGTAAGTAAATATTGATTAATTAGACTTATAAAGAGTTATTTCTTATTTACTACTATATTTGATTAAATTATTTTTGGTTATAATATATATAATATATGCTTGCCTATAGGCTACGCAGGCTATACTGTATAATTTATAAAGTATAGCCTAAGCATGAAGATGACTGTCCCGCATTAGGTTGAAAAAAATCGCCAGCCCATAGGTATGTTTATATGGAGTTTCCGATGCCTCTGAGTTGATTCCCGTGGTTACTGAGTCAATTGGCCACCCCAGTCAAGGGTGAGGGGGGTGGGGGGGAATGGAATGGAAATCTAAAATTGCCCCGGGTTCTTAAATATTAAATAACTTTTTAATGAAAGTGCCTATCAATATGCATTTATATGTAATACAAGCTTAAAACTGTACTATCAAAATCAGTGATCAAATTTAATATTTTTTTATTTTTTGTACACAGACCTTATAAATCAAAATTAAAAATTTTAAAATTTTTTTTGAAGAAAAATCAAAAAATCTAGGTTATTTATATATTTAAATTTTTTTTTTTTTGCAGTTCACTGCACCTGTTAATCTGCTACAACTTTTATTAAAAAAATTTTTTTTGTAAAACTTTTTTGTAAAAAGTTTTTTTTTTTTGTACCAAGTGGGTTTTTTTTTACATTTTTTTCCGGGGGGTTTTCGGACCCTACACTGACAGAAGGAAAAAAACAACCATATAGCATTTTGATAGGAGTTAATAGCACATATAATATGCACATTTTCAATTATTGGAATGGTTTTTTTTTTTTTTTTTTTTCAAAGTGGTTTTTTTTAGAGCTCAATTCAATGGTCCGGGGGGGGGTCGAAGAAGAAACAAATTTGTGTGGAATGAGATCAAGGATGGGTCCAACAGAAATGAATCCAATATCATATTAATTTATAAATTTCTTAATGCAGTGAATGCTGGAAAAGTCTCAAAATGGCTGCTCAAAAATGCTAAAAATTTGTGAAATTTTTCAAAAATGAAAAAAATTTCCCAAAATTCAAAAAATTGACTTCGAACCATTATAACAATTTTTTTCACTCATACTAGATGCGATTAATAGGTGCACCAAATTTTTTCGCTCTAGACCTCATATTTACAGAGATACAGCAATGGGTTGTTTTTATGTAACAAATGGTCTTGGTTTTTTTTTGTGTAACAGCACTATATATTAAAGCATAATCTACAGATACAGCTTTAAAAAATGTATAATAATTACAACCTTGTACCATAAATTTTGAAATATAAATAATAATATATATATAGTATATATATATATATTAGAGAGAGAGAGAGAAGAGACTCAATCGCCTTACAAACTGTGAGAGTCAATCTAATACTGACTCACGCAGCTTGTTTCAACATACTTGCAAAATTTTATACTGGTCACAATCTTAAATTTTCCCATATATTTGTTGACAGCAACTTATATCCATATAGGTTAGGCCTTTGTTTAGGACAACTAGTTGAGGTTATGATTAAACTTTGTAAGTATACACAGTAAATGTGTTATACTGTAACAAAGCTTAAAACCTAACCTAAAACTAGAGGGGCTAAACTGAGACCTACCTATATGGACCATGTGGGATGCCATAGACCTAAGCCTAAAATAGATGTATATACGCTTATTAAAAGTAACCTAAGTTAGATGTTAGACTATATCATATAGTTCTTTCCTTAAGCCCCCCACATCGCATATATTGAATTATTTTAATTAAACTATTGATTATTAACTTACGTATTTGGGATCAGCGTATAAAGCTTATTACCAGTGTTAAAAAAAAAATTAAATATGCAGCCTATATGTAAAGTCGTTTTATGATTTAAAACAACACCCTAGAGTAGACCACATAATATCAGGAGTCTGGTCTCTCAGGCTTCTAGGTGGATGATGTGGGTGGATTGTCCCCTCCCCTCTGTATTTCTCCCCACTTGGATCGAAGCCCCCTAATTGGAAGTCAATTTTTAGGGCCTTAGGCCAATGGGGACAAGGTGGTGATGAAAAGAATCCTCCACCATCGTCCACTAAGAGACAGAGACACCCAGGCTCCTGATATCTATGCGATCTACTCTAAGGTCCTCAATTCGTTCTTGTAGTTTTAAAATCATAAAAACGACTTTACATATAGGCTGTATATATATTTTTATATATTTTTTATTTTTTAATCTAATAAGCTTTATACGCTGATTCCAAATATGTAAGTGATAAAAAAATCAAAAGTTTATTAAAAATTGAAAAAAAAATTATACTCCTAATTAAAGAAACCAAAAAAACCCTAAAGAAAACAAATATGTATGAAATGAAAATATGTTATAAATATATATATATATATATATATTATATATATAATATATATATATATATATATATATATATATATATATATATATATATATAAATTTCGTGTTTGTGTAATATTAATTTGTAATTTTTTTTTATTGTATATTACATACAAATATTGTTTTACAAATTTTTTATTTTCTTTGAAATTATTTACAAATAATTTGTCTATAAGATTGATTCCACGAAATTAGTGAAAAAAATTGATTATAAAAAAAATATCTATCGATGTATCGATAATCTGAAAATCATTTCAACAGTGATTCCATATCCCTACACAAACGAAAAAAAGCTGAATTTTTATGATTTTCAGAGCATTACTATTAATATTTTTAGTTATCTCAAAATAAACTCAAATGTGTAAAAAAAAACTTTAAATAATTTTTTAAAACCATTTTTGTAAATGAAATGTTTGTTTTAATATAGTATGTATGTGAACTCAAATCAGTAATACTCAACAATTACCGTCAGGTTTAGTGTAATCCTATCAGATATCAAAATTTTAGAAAGATAATTGATTTATAATAATCCCATCTAACAGTGGAGCCATATCTTTTCAATTAAAGAATGTTTGAATGCATGCAATCAATATTAAAGAAAAAAAGCCCAAATGTGTTTTAATTTATGCACACATTTACACATAAATAAAAAATAATTTACTAGATTTGATATATATATATATATATATATATATATATATATATATATATATATATATATATATATATATATATATATATATATATATATATATATATATATATATGGACAAAGTTATTTAATGGCCACACAGAGTGGGAGGTTGGATCAAAAAAAAATTTTTCGCAGGTAACCTCTATGATGCATTAATAGATGTTCTACTGGTGAAATGAATTTTATATATATATATATATATATATATATATATATAATATATATATATATATATATATATATATATATATATATATATAATATATATATATCGGGGTTCACACTTTCTGGAAGGTCAGGGAAACGTTTTAAGATATGCTGAAAGTCTGGGAAATTTTAAAATTTCATAACATGAAGAATGATCCATGGACCAAGTTACATATTTTTGATATATTTTTTTTCATTGCTGTATAATTGTGGAATGAGATGTATTTGATAAGTAAATGGAAAGGATGGGCAAGGAACGACATTCCATAAATCTACTTCTATCCTGTTTCTTTCTATTTTTAGTTCACTATTACCTACTATTCTAACTATTCTGCCTGTAGAGGTTCCAAGTTCATTCTTCCGATTGAAGGTGATTGGTATATGGATGTGTTTAAGTCTGAATGACATGACTTAATATGTTTATATCTTTTTCTTTTTAGGGGTTTAATTTTGAGGTGTTTTTTTTTTTTATTAATTTTTTTTTTGAAGGTTTGACAAAGTGATTTTGGATTTTTGTGCAGTTGAAGGTATTTTTTATTTATTTATAAAATGACTTCAAACAAAAAAACTAACTTTAACGACCAGTGGTTGGATGTCAAACTGAACCCACAGTTTATCAGGTGGTTGGGTAAAGGACCTGATAGTTCCAAGGCATACTGTAAAGTATGTAAAAAGAACTTTGATCTATCTAACATGAGACGCCAAGCCGTAGTTTCCCATTCATGAGGGAAAACATTTGAGTTTAATCAAAACTCAGCAGGATGAACCATCATTGAAAAACTTTTTTATGTGTTCTAATAATACAAATATTAGTAAAAATGTGTGCACTGAAAATTATGCCATTCCATCAAACAGTGCACAATGCTATAAGATCTTGTAAATGACCCTGAGTGTTCTATTAATAACCAACCAAAACCAGTTTATCAATCAGTTTTGTGTTTTTGCATTAAAGATGATTGTTACAAGATCTGAAATACTATGGGCATTAAAGGTGAATTAAAATTCAAAATAGCTATTTTTTGGATGGTGATTGTCCTAAGAGACTTAGTTATTTTTCTTCTATAGTACCTTGGAATCAATGTTATGCGGAATTGTGGCAAATTATTAAATTAGGGCTGATATTTTCACATGGAAATCACAGTGAAGGGGTTTTCTGCTAAATAAGCAATTTAGTGGAGAATCTGAAAGAACATAGTCTGATTTCTCAAAGAACAGTGCACAATGCTATAAAAGATCTCATGAAAGTATTCATAAAGTTCCTATCACTCAAAAAATGTTGACAAATGTAAGAGCTGCCCATAGGAGATATGAAAGAACATACTCAAAGAGTAAAAACAGAACCAAAAAGAAGAAAATAAAGGAGTTGAAAATAGAAATTATCCATACAGAGCAATAAACTGAAGAGCAAGAAAGATGTTTAAAACTGAAAGCTTTGACAGAAGAAGACGCTATAAAATCAAAAATTCAGATGCTTAAGAAAAAGCTAACCTAAATCTCCCCATATAGAATTTTTGTGATCAGAGTGGACATTATTCACCTAGGCTAATAATGTAAGCTTTTAATTTATTTTCTTTTATATAAATAAATCTTTACTTTTGAAAAAATCGATGCAGTCAAACTTTCGGTTCATAACTGAACTGACAATAAAAATTCTATAAATTTATCCATGATGTACAATTTCTAAAGTAAATTTTTAATAATTTAAGTATAAACTGAGTAAATAGGTTGCCAATAATAATAATTAGAATTTTATAAGCCTATCAAACACTCAATTCATACAATCATTTAGAATCAAACATTTTAGTGTTGTAACCCTGTAATATATATATATCATATATTATATATATAACATTATATATACTATATATATAAATAATATATATATATTATATATATACTCAATATATATATATATAGTTAATTTATAAAAAAATATATGAGATATATATATATATATATATATATATATATATATATATATATATATATATATATATATATATATATATATATATACTATATAAATATATATATATATATAGATATATTATATATATATATATATATATATTATATATATATATATATATATATATAGTATTTGATCTAAATATTTTCTGTTCAAAAAAATTTCGAAGTTCAGAAAAGTTAACTCAAGTTTTTTAAGAAAATTGTTTAGCGGCAAGCTTCTGGCATAATTCCAAAAGCTTGCCACTAAAGAATTTTCTTAAAAACTTAACTTTTCTGAACTTAGAAATTTTTTTCAGAAAATATTTAGATCAAATACTAGATATTTACCATATATATATATATATATATATATATATATATATATATATATATATATATATATATATATATATATATATATATATATATATATATATATATATATATATATATATATATATATATATATATATATATTCTAGGGATGAAATGAGGTTAGGTTAGGTCAGGTTACCCCAAGTAAAAAAATTTCATTTTTTTTTAAAAAAAAAGTTGCCCATAAAAGTCATTTTCTTTCACGTTTAACCACTGAACACATTAACTTCGGAGCAAACTAGATCCAAAAATAAGCCAAAAAAAAATTTCTGCCATGCATGTATGCCAACCTGCTGAGCATTTACCCTCTGGTATTCGTTTAGTTAAAAAAAATATATATATATATATATATATATATACTAAAAAAAAATTTCTTGACAAAAGTTCCATGCTGCTATCAATTTTGTGAAAATTTAAGTTTAAGAATAAACGCAAAATTTACCTTTTAGAATAAAAAATATATATATATATATATATATATATATATATATATAATATATATATATATATATATATATATATATATATATATATATATATATATATATATATATATATATATATATATATATATATATATATATATATATATATATATATATATATATATATATATATATATATACCGTAAAATGAGGGAAAAGGGTTCACCTTGGAAAAAAAATGTTTGAATAGATATAAAATGGTTATTATTTAAAATATACATATTTTAAAATATTACCAGTATTTTTCAAACATTTAATTTGAATATATTTATAAATTTAACTTTAATATGTGACATTTAGAACTCAAATTTTTTTTACATTTGCATGCACATTTTTTGAAATTGCATCATTTTTTTTTGTTTTAGTGCAGTTCTGATTTTTAATTTCGAATATTTTATAATTTATTTGGCTTTAAAAAACTGCAAAAATATTTATAACTAAGGACAGTGATGCACGGTACATGAAAATTGCTTGGGCATACGGTACATGATACTTGTAAATTCTCTTGGGCGATACCGATACTCGGTACTTTGAAAACACGTGGGCGATACCGGTACTCGGTATTGTATCGCCGATACATCCGATACATCGGTACATTTGAGACAAACAAAATAATGATAAATAGTTTTCGCAGAAATAGTTATTTACACATAATAAACATCTTATTTATTGTGATATAAGTTTTTATGTCGATTCGTTGCTTCTTCATCTGTAACTTTTAAATGGTGTCAAAAGAAAGTTGAATGTTGGTTAAAGATTTTGAAAAATTTGCAAAAGAAATTGAATGAAGCATTACGTTACCTTCATGTTCAAGTTCAAAAAATTTTCCAGAAGTTATTAATTCGGATACACCAGTTTGTTGCATTAATTTTTGGAAATGCTCTTCGGAAACTTTGCAAGAAATATGGTACGTTCAATGTTAAATTTACTCTGTTAAGTCCTAATTTGAAAATAAAAATTTCAAAAAATATTAATAAACTACTTTAAAACTAAATTGACAAAGATTAACGTTTTTAAATCAAACTTGCAATAAAGAGACTATGAGTTCTGAAGGTCAGAATGCATAAATTTTTGAATGTACGATTGCTAATGAATAAACATATTGGAACACGTTTCACTTAAATGATAAGCCGCGTTTCCAGAAGCCCGAGTGCAGCCCGAGTGTGCAAAATCGACTCAGAAACACTTCGAATTGAAATAATTACATTAACCAATCAGAAAACAGCGAGAATTTGAGTACCTGAACGGCCGAGCGTGCCCGTCGAATCAGCTGACAATTGTAAACAATACGCTCTTATACTTATATGTATCTATTTATGAAATATACGAATGAGTTATTAGTATCCTTAATATAAAAAGTTAACTAAAACTATTTCAGAACTTTTCCAAGCCATATCAGACCAAATGTTTTGTAAAGAAAATTCTTCGTCATCACAATATGCTTCAGCAGCCATTTTGTTCTTCACGAATTTCAGAAATCGAGGATTTAACAACGGGCCCCCTGACTGTGACGTTTACCTGACGTAGAAGTGCGCAACAGGCACTGAAACGATGCATGTGCGCCTGTGTGCCCGCCCGGCTGCAGTCGGGCTTCTGGAAACGCAGCTTAACTGATTGATATGTGAAACAATATATATAGGATATATATATATATTATATATATATATATATATATATATATATATAATATATATATATATATATATATATATATTATAATATATATAATATATAGTATATATTACAGTTGTCACCACCACTTACGGCAGAGCCCTATTCAAGGAGGGGGGTGTTACGCGTGCCTCAAAAGTCAACAACTAAAGCAAATTACGCAGATGAGCACAGGACGCAGGCTTTGAAGTGGGGGAGATTAATTCAGCAGGAAACACCAGGAAGATGGAAGAGAATTCACTGAACAGATGTGGCAGGAAAGAAGAAGCACCGCAGCGCTAGCCTTGATTACCTACATCAACACAAAACTTATGTGCAGACCAACAGGCACCCCTAGTGCTACGAGGGCGACGTAAAGGTGGAGGTGTGCGAGTGATAAGCTCCCTCTAGTACCTGCCGCTGCGGTACCTATAGAAAAGAGATAAACACCAACATCGGCGCCGCAAAGATAGAGGGCAAGTGAAGCTGGAAAGTACAGAAAAACAGTTTATAAAGTTCTTTTGGCCTTTGATCTCGACCCTATCCCAAAAGCCAGGTGAAACAGAGCCCCCCCCCCAGATATGAGACAGTACTCCATACAAAGGGCGGGATGAGGCCTTTAATAGCTGAGCAACTGGAGAGAAAAGAAGTCTCGCCGTCTAAACAGAACTCCCAGTTTCTTGAGGCCGCCCTAGAACCCGTTGTGATGTGAGGTTTCCAAGACAATTTTTTGTTATGTTCAGACCAAGAATGTTTATTTGTCAACAGGAAAGACGAGAGAACTGTCGAAAGAGGTAGGAGATAGGAAGTTAGAAGGTGTCTTAGAGAGGGAGATTGTAGAAGTTGAGTTTTTAAGAATTGAATTTCACAAGTTTCAGACGACCCCACCCGGAATTAAAATCAGCAGAATAGAATCGGAAAGAATTAAAGACGAGAGCAATTCTAGAAGTAAAAGAAGGAGCAGGAAATTTTTGGAAAAAAATGAGAATTGTAAAGAATGAAGGCTTGCAGTCATCGCATATGAGTGAATAGAGTATACAGATGTGCAGGTGAGAAGATCATTATGAAAAGTAGGAATAAAGTATGAAATAAGACAGAAACCTGAGGAACACAACTATTGACCAGAAAAAGGAATAGAAGTGGACCCATTCAACAAACAGCCGATATTAGCGATTGAAAGAAAACTAGACATAAGTAAGAAATGAGAAGAAGGAAAACCAAAGGAGGGAGCCTGGAGAGCAGTGACGCGTGTCTTACCTGTCAAAAGCTTTGGATATGTCAAGCGCCACACGCAAGTCTCCCCGTAGTCCTAAGGGCGGAAAACCGTAAATCAGAAGATTGGAAAGTATATCGCAGTAGACTCGAGCGCGGAAAGCCGTACTGGCGATCGAAAGAAGTGATATATATATATATTTATATATATATATATATATATATATATATATATATATATATATATATAATATAATAATATATATATAATATAGATATATATATTATATATTAACGGTATATATATATATACACTAAAAATAAATGTACCGATTAAAAAGTACCGAAATTTTCGGTATCGGTACACAAAAAAACAAGCTGGACATACGATACATCGTACTTTGAGCAACAGTGTGTGGGCGATACCGATACGTACAAAAATGTATCGCCCATACAAGACCCGGTATATGTATCGCGGTACTGCCCATCTCTGCTAAGGGATGTATTTTATATAATGATTTATATAATTGGTTGCGACGATCCAGCATGTGCTTAGGTTCTTAATTAGTTCCCAGATCATGAGAATACTGAATGATTCGGCTCCTCCCAACTAAATCAGTAAGAGAGGAAACCCCACCCATTCAGTGTTTGTACATTGAAATCCTCTAAATAGAGGACCTCAGTATTTGGATGAGAAGATATAAGTTTCGTGAGAAGTAGTAAGGTAATCAAAAAAGGCATGAAAATCTATTGTTAGAACAGTAGCAGAAGCACAAGATTATTGTAGTAGGAGGAAGAAAGATTTTAAGCCACAGAACATCGAAGTTAGGAGATTCGAGATTTTCGAGACGTATTATAGGAGTGTTTGTTTACATATGCACATACTCCACCCTTCAGGTGGAAATTATAGAATAAGTTATAGTTGGATATATTAAACGAGTTAGAGGATGAATTCTTAGCCATCTGGGTCTCAGACAAAAACAAAAAATTAGGGTTTAGCCATCTGGGTCTCAGACAAGAACAAAAAATTAGGGTTAGAGTTAAAATGTGGTATTCCATGGATGCATAGTTACGAGTGCAAGCCACTGATGTTGGTAAAGTCAATAGAAAGTCCACGCCTGTGCAAATTTGCTATCATCACGCACACACAATCATAAAAAAACGGACAGAAACAAACAGACAAAAACCAAAGGAGAAATGAGGAAAAATTATTCGTAGGCCAAAACCTAAATTTAAAACCTGAAATTTTAAAACGCTATAACCCTATTTACAGTAAATATCTAAAATATGAATAATCCAGAAAGTTTAAAAACACTCGCGCACGCACACACTCACGAAATTGCGTACGAAAAAAGAAAAAAAAATACTATTGATCAACTAAAAAAGTGGAAGCTAAATCCGTATAAATTATAATAATGGCTATCCAAATAGGTAAATGTTACGCTAAAACCCAAGTTTTTTTTTTTTTTTTTTTTTTACAGATCACCACCACTCACGGGCTGGGCCCTTCTCAAGGAGGGGGCAGAAAATAAAACATTAAAAAAAACCCACCCAACCCCCAGACTAACGCAAAGTTCTCAGGTGAGCGCAGACGTGGGCTTTAAAGAGAGGAAGATTAAATATAGTTGGAAAAACAGAAGAAGGCAAGGAGTTCCACAGAGCAGAAGTAGCTGGAAAGAAAGAGGCACCACAACGAACAAGTCTGGGGTTCACAATGCTCACTCAGAATTCGTGCGAGAGCAAGCACCCTTGTGCAACGAAGGCGGCGCAAGGGTGGAGGAATGCGAGAGGTCAACTCCCCTGAGCATCTGCCGCCGTAATACCTATAGAAAAGGGATAGAGCGCCAACGTTATGTCGCAGAGATAGGGGGTCAAGAGAGTTTGAAAATAGGTGGACAGTTTATTAGTCTCTTAGCTTTAGACTCAACCAATCCAATAGAAGGGGGCAGCCGAGCCCCCCCAAATGTGAGAACAAAAAAAAAAAAAAATACTCCATAATTTTTAAAACACCTTATAAACGTGGGTAGCTGTGCAGAGAAAAAAATCTTCCGCAACCTACAAGAACTTCCAGCTCTGAGGCACCTTAGCAACCATAGAAATATGAGGTTTCCAAAGGATAATTTTTGTTATGGAAACCAAGAAGTTTGTTAATTCACAGGAGAGACGTATAGAGCCGTCGAAAAAATAGAAAGTCAGAGGTGTTTTGAGAGGAGATGTAGAGAAGTTGAGTTTTTAAAGAGTTGAATTTACAAAGTTGCGGTGACCCACCGGAAATTCCCATCCAGATCGGCAAGAATAGAATCGGAAAGCTGAGACGAGAGCACTCTAGAAGCCAAAGAGGGAGCAGATTTGAAATGAGTTGAGAATGAGAGTTGAGTCATCGATTAGATTCAATGTGAACAGAGTAGAAGTACAAGCTGAGGAGAATCGTTGATGAAAAGTAGCGAAATAAAGTTGAGATAGAAGCAGAAACCTTGCGTAACACCACAGTTAACAAAGGAGGTAGAGGACGCTCCATCAACGAAGAGCTGATATGGAGCGATCAGAGAGAAAACTAAGCAAGAGTAAGCAAAGAGACGCGGAGGAAACCCAAAGGTAAGAGCTCAGAGGGAGCAGTGACACGTGCAAACCCGTTCGAAAGCCTTGATATGTCAAACCCACCACACAAGATCCCCGGATGATCGCCTAATGGCAGAAGACCATAAATCAGTTAGATAGATAGTTTTATGTCACCAGTTGAACTCGAACGACGAAAGCCATACAGGGATGATCTGAAAGAAGGAATGAGACTCCAGATGACCCAGGAATGAGAGTTAAGAAAGTTTCAAAGATTTTAGATAGAATACAGTGAGAGCTATAGGCGATAGTTACAAGGATCAGAGTGGCTACCTTTTTTCGGGATCGGTTGGACATATGCGCACTTCCAGCATTGAGGAAAAGTATTAGTATTAAGACAGAGAGTAGAGTTGAACAAGGACAGGCGTCAGCTCGAAGCACACTCCCTCAAAACACAGGAAGGAATGCCATCCGGGCCACTAGCCTCCTGACGTTCATAAACTCAGATTCCCATGCACACGATTCATGTGTAAATACAGTAAGACATGGGAAACCTGAGAGGAGAAGGAGTAGGAGTTGGAGAAATATTAAAAATCTAAGTTAAAAAGAAGTCGAGGAAAAAAAAACAACCTAGTAATATATATATATATATATATATATATATTATATATATATATATATATAATATATATAAATATATTATATATATATATATATAGTATATATAGTATTTATATATATATATATAGTGAGTGAGGGTTGGAGCAGGTAAAGCAGTTGACTCCGTCAATATTAGGTTAGGTTAAGATTGTTAGGTTAGGTTACCCAAAAAATTTCAGATGTATTACACTAAAAATTATTAAAAATTACACTACATTAATTATTGAATTTTCGCTCCTGAGTCAACTGCTTATAAATAGCCTCTATATATATATATATATATATATATATTATATAATAATATATAATATATATATATATATATATAAAAATATATTTATAATATATATATATATATATAATATATACAAGTATATATATATATATATATATATATATATATATATATATATACCAGTATATTAATATATATATATATTATATATTAAGATAAATATATATATAATATATATATATATATATATATATATATATATATATTATTATAATAATATATATATATATATATATTATATATACTGGTAATATATATATATATATATATATATATATATAATATATATATATATATATATTATATAATATATAATAATATATATATATATATAATAATATATATATTATATATAATATAATAGATATATATATATTACCGATACCAGAAAAGAGGCGATACCGATTACTCTAATTTTTTAGGTGCCGATAACCGATACTTTAATTAATATAATAAATACACAGTAATAAGATTGAACATTTTGTGCACTAGCCTAGGCAACTCAAGATTGCATTCCCTGTACAAACAATACTTAGTCATTTATTTCATATTTGGTTGTGCCAAGTATATTTATTTTATAAATTAAAATAGTACCTTTAAGGAATAATAATTGCAAATATAATATTAATAACTTTTTTATGTTTGTGTTTATTTAAAAAATATTCCATTTCCATTTTCAAGTAAGTATTAACAAAGTTTACTACTAGCTTTTATGTTAACATGATTACAATTTACAAGATTCTTTAACTAGCTACAATATAAAGAATAAAAGTAATGAAAGAAGAGACCTCAATTAATCAGCCGAAAAGTTAAAATAAAAAAAAAACGCTATTACTCAAACATGACATAATAAAATACTCCTTTAAGATAGATATCATTCAATACTCAAATTCAAAAATTCACAAATTGTGATGCAAAAACATTAAGCTTTCACTAGTATCTGGCGAGAGACTGTTCCTTTTTGGGGTGTTTACATTCCTACCTAACCTACATATAAATACGCTCTCTCTCGACTGATGAAGGAGGTGCTGATAATTATTTGCCTGCAAGCACTGATAATAATGAAAACCTTGGCCCATTTTCATGCCACCGCATGAAAGGATTCTCTTCTTGTTAGCATATCTCATGTTTTCGTAGAGCCTCAGCTCCTCTTTCACAGATTGCAAATTTGAATTATCTTTTCTCCTTGATGACTGTCTCTTCAGTTTTTAGTGAGGTCCCTGGTTGTTATCCTTTGAGGAATGAGATGCTTTGATGTAATTTCAGCATGAACTTATCCCAAACTCTAGCATATCCAAATCCTCATCTTCAGTAGGTTTATTTAGCTGGAAAGCCACCATTGGCACTATCAGTGCTGTTGCCAGGGTTGCAGATAAGGCGGCTAAACTTCTGTCTCTTTTTTTTTGTTTTTTGTTTTTTTTTATTTTTGTCAAGCAAGCAAGCTTCTCTTAAGCTATTTTAATGCATTCTAGAAGTGGTTCACCGTCGGAGTGCCATCTTGTGGGGTTTCAGCTAGCTTAAGAATTCCTTATTATAACCTTTTAGTTATTTATTTTTTTTACAGTTGTCACCGCCGCTCACGGACAGAACCCTATTCAAGAGTGGGTGTTAAACGCCTCAAAAATCCATCTAACGCAAAATTATGCAGATGAGCACAGCACGCATCTTTAAAGTGAGGATTAAATGAGTAAGGAAAACACAGATGATGAAGAGAAATTCCACAGAACAGAGTGGCAGGAAAGAAAGAAGCACCGCAGCGAAACAGTTGGAGTTACTTAAACATCAACACCAAAAAACTCATGCTGCGACACACACCCCTTTGCTATGAGCGTGTAAAGTGTGGGTACGCGAGTGGATAGTTCCCTCGAGCACTTGCCTCGACAGTACCTATAGAAAAGGATTAAGAGCACCAACATCGCGCCGCAAATATAAAGGTCAAGTGAACTAGAAATACAGGACAGTTTATAATCTTTTGGCCGTGACTCGACCCTATCCAAAAGCCGAATGAAACCCCAGAGCCCCGCCCCCCACAGATATGAGAGAAGTACTCCATACAAGGGCGATGAAGACCCTTGTATAGTTGGAGTAACTGAGAAGAGGAAAAAAAGTCTCGCATCTAAACAGAACTCCCAGTTCTTGAGGCCGCCCTAGCATCCACTGTGATTTGAGGTTTTCAAAACATTTTTGTTTATGTTAACCAAGGATAGTTATATTGTCAACAGGAGAGAGAGAGAACCGTCGAAAGAATAGGAAAGTTAGAAGGTTTAGAGAGAGAGATTTGTTGAAGTTGGGTTTTTAAAGAATTAAATTTCACAAGCTTGAGACGACCCAACCCTGAAATTCTATCCAGATCAGCGAGAATAGAATCAGGAAGATTAAGACGAAGGGCAATTCTAGAAGTAAAAGACGGAGCAAAATTGATATGAGTTGAAGAATCAAGGGGTCAGGTCATCAACATATGTATGAGTGATAGAGTTATATGTGCAGTTGAGAAGATCATTGATGAAAAGCAGGATAAAGTAGGAGATAAAACAGAAACCCTGAGCAATACCAATACTAGAAACTAAACTGAGCTAATCGGTAATAAAAAAAATATATAGGAAGATTTGAAAGAAATGTAGACGAGATAGAGTACTCACAGGGAAGAAGAAACCTCACAGGGAAGAAGCTTTAAAGAAGCAGAGACTCATGCAATACCGCGTCAAATGATTTGGATAGTCAAGTCCACCAAAAAGTCTGTCCCGTAGCTCCTAAGGCGGAAAACCATAAATCAGTTAAAATAGGAAGTATATCGCCAGTAGATCTTGAGCACCGAAAGCCGTACTGGTAATCAGAAGAAGGGAAAGAGATTCTAGGAAACGAAAATGATAGGTTGATAGGTTCAGTGACCTCAGTTAGAATACTAGTGAGGGGAATAAAACTATAGTTAAAGGGCAGAGCAGCATCATTTTTTCGAATAGGTTGGACATATGGCGCTTCCAACACTGAGGAAAGTGCTAGGTATTGAGCATAGGAATATAGTTGAACGAGGCAGTGGATCAGACACGGAACACACTTCCCTCAAAACTCTAGAGAGGAATGCCCATTCCGGGCCCACCCGCCTTTCTAAACGTTCATAGATTTCAGGAGCTCAGGCACCCGATCAAATGAATTGACAGTAAAGGCCATTAGGACACCTGAGAGGAGAAGAAGAAGGAGGAGGAATGTCCAGGGTTGAGTTAGAGGAAAAATAGGAGGCCAAAGAGATGATTGGGCCTTTTCAGTTGGAGATTAACAACAGAATCATCAGAGCGAATAAGAGAGAAAGATGATTTACAAGAAGTTGTTAGAGATGTTTTTGGCAAGAGGCCAAAGAGATTATTTGTCAGTAGGAGAACAAGGAGGTCAGCGCATTTTCGCTTTTAATAAAAATCCGCTTTGCTCCTCGAAGAGTGTATCCCTGCAACGATTCTAGCTGAATGAAAATGCAAGAGTGATAGGAGAACGAGAATTTTTTCCACACCGATAAGCATTGTCTCTAGCCTGGATGGCCAGGGAAACCAAAAAATCCTTTTCCTCCTGG
>JABUQX010082561.1:10000-17820 GCA_015478945.1 Trachelipus rathkii | reverse complement strand
ATAAGATATTCTTCTCATCCATTTTGCAAAATATGGCAGAAAGGACATGAAAAAGTTTTTCAGATTTTATAAATTTTAAAGTAAGAATAGGACATTTGGGTTCACTCAAAATTGATGAAAATTTGGTAAGTTCAGATAAGGAAATGGTTAACATTTTCAATGTATATTTTGCTTCAATGATTACTGAGGAAAGATTGGAAAATAATATGGAGACTAATAGTTCTGGTATGCATGTACTAAATATACTTACGGAATTTGAGAGTAAGATAAAGGAAATTAAATCTTTACTGGATAATATTGACCCAAGCAAAGATATAGGTCCTGATGGTGTATATGGTAAAATTATGAAGGAGGGCAGTAGCATCATTGAAAAGGCACTGTATTTGATTTTTAAACAGCATCATTGCAAAGGGGCTGTATTTGATTTTTAAACTATCTATAACATTTTGTGAGGTACCAGATGACTGGAAAACAGTATATGTTGTGGCTATTTAAAGAAAGGTAGGGAAATTATAGGCCAATTAGCTCAACATCTCTGGTTGTAAAAGTTACTGAATGGTCATATATTTGCAGAAACATTTGGATGATAAGATATTATATGGCTTTAGAAATGGTAGATCATGTCAGACAAACTTTTTAGATTTTAAGGAATACGTTACTGACTGCTTTGACCGAGAACAATTGATTATATATATATATATATATATATATATATATATATATATATATATAATATATATATATATATAATATATATATATATATATATATATAATATATATATATATATATATATACAGACTAAGCAATCCCTTTGATATGGTCCCTCACATAAGGTTGATGCAAAAGTTATCCCAATATGGTATAGATGGAGTTGGTACATGGTTGGATTAAAGAAGTAAAGTTGTGGAATAGAAGTCAGTGTGTACTACTAAATGATAATTAGTCATCATAGGAAATAGTGAAGAGTGGTGTCCCTTGGGTTCAGTGCAGGGCCACTATTGTTCCTCATACATATAAATGATTTAGACCAGGACTTAATTGTAATGTTTATAAATTTGCATATGTTACCAAAGTGGCTACTTCAGTTGGGAATAATGATGGATGTATAAAGATTCGAAATGATCTTGATAAACTTCTTAAGGTGGGCAGAAGTGACAAATGAAATTTAATAGTAAAAAGTGTAAGGTTCTTCTTATGTTACTCAAATAAAAGATTAAACTACGATATGAAAGGGGGTTGGCTTGAGGCTGTGGATCAAGAAAAAGATTTTCGTACGATTATAAGCAGTAATGCTAATCAGTGTTTGGAGGCAATGAATAAAGCTAATAAGATGATAAGTATAATAAATCGCAATGTTGATTACAAAAGCAAGGAAATTATAAGTAAGCTGTATAATAGCTGTGCTAGGCCAGTATTAGAATATTGTGCTCAAATCTGGACCCCTTATTTAAGAAAGGACATAGACATGATGGAGAGAGTGCAACGTAGGAAAAACAAGGATTATTGGAAAGGGCTATGGGGGAGAGGCTGAAGGAGTTAGGAATGTTTTCTGTAGAAAGGCGATTTCTTAGAGGGGACAAGAAACAAGTCTACAAAATATTTACAATTATTAATAATACTGAGACCAATAAACTCTTTATAGTAGACCACCGACGAGAGACCAGGGGCCACGTAAGAAAATTAAGAAGAAGGCTTGCCATCTCGATGCAAGAAAACATTTATTCAGTAATAGGGTTGCTAATTTTTGGAATAATTAGCCGCAGGAGATTGTTGAGTGTTACTCACTTGCAACATTTTAAAAAGGATTGAAAAGGTATATGGATGGTTTGGGCATCATATAGAATATTTTTACCAAGCCAAATTGGCGGGTTTTTAGTTAGCTATTAAGGCAAAAATGCATGTTGTAACTATGACAAACTTATTAAAGTTTGTAGTGTGGTAAGCATGTACCTTAGATATAGCTTTTACTTTTGGTAGAAGCCTAGTGGTGTATACTATGTAAGATACTGAAAACCCTAGGGTGCTTTGTGGGTTTTGCATGATCATGTTGGGGGATTGGGTTTATTTACTCTAGTTGACTGGGATAGTCTCGAAAGCATGTGGCTTCTTACTGTCTCTGTACTTTCAATATATCAATGTACTTACATGAGAAAGAATGAAAAGTGGACTTCACCCACTAAAAGCAAATACCGCCAATCTTGTCAAACAAAAAACTGCCTCTGAGGACACCACGTGTCCAGAACTAGGCTGCATAAGATTATCCGAACAGAAAAAGGGTATAGTCTCAAACAAAAAAGTAGCTAATGAACTGAGGGTCCTAAACAAAACATTTTGTCTCTGTTTTTTAACCGAATGTCATACTCAAAGGCAAGGCCGGGGCAAAAGCAATGAAACATGAAATACGCAGCGAAACAGGTTGACTCAAAGCATCTGTCTTCATTTACTATCACGTTTCATCTAGTTTATTTAAATCGTTTCGTTAAATATACGCCACTGTATATGCGCAAAACCGAGCAACTTAGCAAAACCATCATCATCATTACGTACTGTCTGGTCGTTTCATATGCAAAAATTTAGCTTGACAAGGCTTAAAGCCTCGCCCTCAGCCCTTTCAAGGAAAATATATGTATGGAAATTCTCTCTCTCTCTCTCTCTCTCTCTCTCTCTCTCTCTCTCTCTCTCTCTCTCTCTCTCTCTCTCTCTCTCTCTCTCTCTCTCTCTTTCTCTCTCTCTCTCTCTCTGCTCCTGCTTCTCTCTGTTATTGTGTCATAAGGACTGATTTTTCTTCATCCATTTGCCAAAAATTTTGCTTATCATCTTTTTTGAGGATACTCTGAGTGATATAGTTACAAGAAAGGTGTGAAAAAAAACACACAACTACTGTACTGAATAATAAAAAATAAGGGTAGGTAATAGGGTTAGCCGAACACTACATTTTCAGCACCGTACAGCACTGCACTTAAGAGTACCTGAGTCGTGTACCAGCAACAAATACCCACTACTCACCTTTTAGCACCGCAACAGATCAAGAACAAAAAAAAACAAACCGCACCGCACCGCTCTCTATTTTCTTACAACCTCACTGCACTAAGATGCAGAAATTTTGTCTCACCGCACCGGTTCGGCCAACCCCAGTAATTACTTAGGTAACCAAACAATATATATAATAGTTATATAATATATAATAAATATATATATATATATATATATATATATATAGATATATAATATATATATATAATATATATATTATATTATATAATATATATATAAAGAGTCAGCAAATGGAAAGAATGCTCTGCATTTCAAAGAGATATTTCAACCTGTTAAACATATATTCTCTGCTCCCCCCGCCCCCCTCAAAAACGGGAAAAGCCGCCCAAGGAGAACTGAAATCAAGATATGAATTTAAGCTTTTTCACGGTCTCCCCACCCCTTTCCAAATTTGACGAGGGGGAATACCGGGAAAAAAATATGGACAAAACTATAAGAAAAGATATAACGAATAATAAAAAGAACACACAACAACAACAACAACAACAACAACAAAACAACAACAAACAACAACAAACAACAACACAGATACAACTAAAAAACACAAAACAAACTACAGAAAAAACAACCAACGACAACATACAGGAAACAACAAAAACACAATACACATCAGATACAACTACCGAAACAACAACGAAACAACTACAAAAACAACAACAAAACTACAGAAACATATAACAACATTACTACAGATACAACAACAATCAATAAATCAGCAACAAGCAAAACAAACAAACAACAACAAACCAGCTTGTTTCAAAGGCATCTGTTAAATTTCTTAATAAACAACCAAAGTTTAAGCACTTTATAAACATATAAAACAAACAATGTATCATAAATCTATTATTCTTCCTTTCAAGCAACTTCAACAATTTACAACCCCCCATATACTATATATATATATATCACATAATATATATATATCCACCAACGATTATATATATTATAATATATATATATATATATAATATATATATATTATATATATATATATTAACTATATATTATATTATATATATAA
Organism: Trachelipus rathkii; assembly: GCA_015478945.1. Classification (NCBI taxonomy): domain Eukaryota; kingdom Metazoa; phylum Arthropoda; class Malacostraca; order Isopoda; family Trachelipodidae; genus Trachelipus; species Trachelipus rathkii. The sequence continues at coordinate 13,742 of JABUQX010082561.1, read as the reverse complement.
TATATATAATAAGATATTAAAATAATAATATATACCGTATATTATTATTATTATATATATATACCGAATATATATATATAAGATAGTATATATATATATATATATATAATTAAATATATATACTATAGTATATATATATATAATATGATATATTACATAATATACTATTATAAATATTATATATATATAAATATTATTATATATATATTATATATATATAAATAGTACTATATATATATGACTAATATATTTCACAACAGCTGAGCTCACAGTAAGACACTGGTAAACTTGAGGTCAAGTCACAACGAAATCTACCCTGAATTCTGAAATGCAACTCAATTTCCTTGAGGGGGGGGCAGGGTCGATATTCATTACATTCTTATAATTCTTTTACAAAAGCCTCTCCTGGGTTCAAATTCAACTTTCACGAAAGCTAGATCTAATTACTGTTGGCAAAGGCATTTTTTTTTTTTTATTTTTTTTTAAAGTTCTTTATAAATACTGCACTGTATTAGACGTTCTATCTTCCAATATTCAAATGGTTTGTTTGTGTCTTTATAGGCCATCTGATTACCTTGACGAGAATCGACTCTGCCAGGTAATCTTTTATTATTTCAGGTTGTTTTCTTTTTTTAAGAGACCAACAGATTTTAGAGAAATTTCGTGTTCCTCTGGAATGCTCTTTATTTATTTCGTTCCAGAGGTCGTAAAATTGGTTTCTTTCTTATTATAATATAATAGAGAGTTGAATCTTATGACTTAAAATTCAGGGTGCGAGACGATCGAGCAAGGAATTTATTTTGTAAAGGGCAGGACCGGAGCCGAACGGAAACCGCAGGAGCCGAAAAATATTTAGAGCCTGGAAGCCGAACGGTAGTCGAGCGAAAATTAAGGGGGGCCTGGAGCCGGAGCCGGAGCCGGAGACGCAAAAACAGACGCTGCTCCGGCTCCAGCAAGTAAAAAATTAACTAATTGCTAATTTATTATACGGTTATATTATTATATATATATATTATATATATTATAATATATAATATAAATTTATATATATATATATAATTATATATATATATAGTTATATATATATTATATAAATATTATATATATATATATATATATATACATAATTATATATTACTATTAATTAGAGGAAAATTCACCTCCAATCCTTAGATAGTTCTATAGTTTGGGACATTGGGACAAGTGTTTTTGCTGATGTAATTACTGATTAAGCGGATATATATATATATATATATATATATATAAATATATATATATATAATTATATTTATATATATATATTATATTATATATATATATATATATATATAATATATACACTCTTGTTTAAGAAATATGATTTGAGGTTTTAAAAAAGGTTCAATACTTTCTATAGATACTTTATATTAATTTAGTTGAATATCCTGTTAAAAAAATATTGTAATAACCAAAATCGAAAAACACTTCAAGTTACTTGAATATTTTACTCAACTCTGACGATTAAAAATACTTACATTTGCAAATAGAAATTAGTTAACACAGTTGATGGAAACAATCAATTTGATCACAGCTAAGAGTTTACAGAAAATCCAGTTTATTCATGCGTCACAATACATCTAACTGACCTTTAAATAATGCGAAATTTAAGACCGACCCGACGCACATGCTTGCAATTTTAAAAATTAAAGGTGAAGTAAAAGGGTTCAGGATAAACCTTTATTTTTAAAAACTTGGACTAAAGTGATACATTTTTCAATTTTCAAAAAATTGTTTGTTATGTCAGTGAAAAAATTCAAAATCAAATTGTTTATAATGGATTGCTAAATAGGACCATATAGATTACTTTTCAAGACCAGATTTAAAAGCACTGTGTGAACATTGGCTTCGAAACTGAAGCCCCTTTAGAATTGGAAAAATATTTCGTAATAATATTTCTAGAAAACGGATAGCAAAAAAATAAATGTTGAAAAATTTCTTAAAGAGACGCTTCGTGCATTTAAAAGTGATGTTTGCACAAGGCAAAGCTAAATTATTTGACTATAATATTTAGATATGTGGGAGAAGTAAAAAACACATATTATTAGCTAAAACGTTAGCCAGTAAGGATACCAAATCGCAACATTCAGCTAATATATCCAAGTTTGTATTAGTTGACTTTTTAAAGAATTAAATAATAAAAGGCAAGTAAATTAGCTTAAGTAGGATAACGTATCATAACCATGATCCAGTACAATTGAAAATTAAATAAGGACAATGCGGATGAGGAACAGGAAGCTGGTACAATGTTTATACTATTATTATTGAATGTCAAAACGAAGAAGCAATAGTTGTTTTGCTGAATGAACTTGATAAATACTAATTGAAAAGACTAGTTCCGATGACGTTAACTTGCAATACATTGTGGTGTGGAGTTTTACTTTAACAGTAGCATTGCGTGATGGTCTCCACAAACTGCATACGGTTCGTAAAAAGGAAGAAAGACACCTCAATTACAAAAATAAGTATACTTAGTTCAAGATCTGCTACAGCTTTACGGTTCCGCTCGGTTCCGAACTAGTCTGCTTTCAACATCAGCTAACTCATGAATCCAACTCTTTCTCCGCTCATACTCCTCGCAGAAAGCCTGTCAACTGCTTACTTTTTTCACCTAAACGAAAACCATAATCAAATATCAGGATGCACCCCTGGATGGGGGTGCAACGGCGTGAAACCTCGGCTCCGCCGCAGGGTTCGAAAGCAGCCCTCCCTATAAAAAAAGCACTGAAAGGCCACAAAAAGGCGCCAAATAAATGCCTAAAAAATACCTAAAAATATGCACGAGGTTGCCAGATTTAGCACCCAAATCTGACTCCTACTCAATCTCGCCCCCTTACTCACTTATCATATGTAGATAAATATTATACAGGTGAAATTCTGGTGACTTGGTAAAATTGTTTTTTTAGGTCTCCGTTGGCTTTCCATTACTCAATTATCAATCGATATCAATTAATTTTTTTAGGAATTTTGTAAATAAAATTATCTGTACTGTCATGTTAAGGTGTAGCATATTCATAGTGCAAAATATATCTTTACTTAAAGCTCAAAACATTAACTTTTTCAACATTATCTTAAAAAAAAGCCTAACAGAACTGGCTTTAATTGAGTGTATCATTAGCTACAGAATATAACGAGACGGCGATTATCAATCGTTTTGTTGTAAGAAGATCATAAATGAATTGTTTATTTAAATAAATTTATATTTTTTGGTATTTTGAAAATTGTAAATCAATTGTTATACTATTTATTATCTTTTAACTTAATAATATATATGAATATAATTATAATATATATATATCATAAATATAATTTATATAATAATATAATATATATAATATATATTATTATTATATATATATATAGATATATATATATAAATAATATATAATGATCTTATCTCAGAACCTGCCCCTACGAATTTTTTTTGCACTGTCTTATATAATATATATATTATATATTATTATATATATATAATATATAAATATATATAAATATATATATATAGTAATATATATATATACTATATATATATTATATTATATATATATATATATATATATATAATTATATATATATATATATAATATATATATAGTTTATAATTATATATTCGCGTTAGGCGCGAGCAATGGCTAGTTAATTTATTTTCTTGCAACAACTCCAGGAACAGCATTGAAAACTTATGCTCCCATCGCCCAAGAAACAG
>JABUQX010082561.1:0-7500 GCA_015478945.1 Trachelipus rathkii | reverse complement strand
ATAGATATATATTATATATAATATAATAATATATATAGTATATCATATATATAATATATATATAATATAATCGGTATATATATCACTGTATTCAATATTATAGATATAATATATATACTATATATTTTATAATATATAATATATATATATATATATTATTATATATTATTATTTATATTAAATCAATAGATAATAGATAAGATCACGATTAAAGAAGATAGATAGAGAATAATTAAATAGATAGTAAAATATAACTAGATAGAGTAGATAGAAGATAGATAGATAATAATACTTAACATAGATATTAAGTATATTAAAAATATATTACATAATTAACATAAATTTAAATCAGAACTACATCCCCCTGTGTTATCCCAAGGGATCCTCTCTATCCTGCACAAAATCTATTTCTAAGCTATCTTTGAGAGCGTCCAAATTCTAATCAAATAAATTCCAAACACTATTTATTACAAATGTTTTTTTTTAATATCCTTTACTAAAATGCCGTTTTTCAACATCACATAGCTCGTTTTACATCAGATTTTTCCTCTAAATTTTGATTTAAAATACAATCAATATATTAAGTTTCTACAAAACATTTTAGAAGGCCCTACGATATCCTCAATTTATCTATAATTAACTTTATTTCTAGTTCGTCTATTACGAAATACAATTATTGTACTTTAGAATACATTTGATTTCAAGCATAATCCATTGATTATATTTTTTTATATATCTAAGAGCTTGTGCAGACCTTCTATTGAGGGAGTCAACAAAACCAGATCATCTGCGTACATAACAACATTAGACATGCCCATACCTAATCTAGCACCTGTTTTACTTTTAAAAGTTTATCTTTATAAATACAAAAAAAGTAGAGTTGACAAAATTCCTCCTTGTCTAACACCATTTTTATTTTTCATTTATTCGATACACTATTTTTAAACTTAACATGAGCAAAATGATTATATAATACATATTCACTAAAATATTATGCAATATATCAGGAATTTGCAAATTATCCAATTTCTTAACTAAACTATCTATGATCGCCGTTTACATGGTTGAACCTCTCTCGATGTATTCTGCAATAGTTTTCTTCAAAGTAAAGATCGCAGTCCATGTTGAAAAGTTTCTTCTAAATTCATGTTGAATATAATCCAGAATGATATAATCTCTGATCTTATCTAGAATTCCGTATTCAAACTACTTTAGAAAAACAGAGGTCATCATCACCGGTCTATAATTATTGGAATCACAGCAATCTCCATATTTTTCCTTTATGATTGGCTTTATCGAGCCCTCCAACAAGTTACATGGAATATAATTGTTAATCATACATATATTCATGAAGTTCGTTATAAAATTATTTAAGTTTCCTATCCCAAATTTCAAATGATATAAATGTATCATATACTAAAAATGTATTACTTTTAAAAGACTCTCACTCGAACATCAATGAAATATTTTCAAGCCATTTAGAAATTGCAACAAAACTTGTTTTCTGTTAATGAAGAAATGAAAATGCCGAATATCAGAATCAACACAAAATGAAAAGAAATAGAAATAAAGCAATTGCAATTCCTTTTCTTGATGATTTTTCAAACCAAGAAATCAACTTGGCGACCAAGCCATAGATCCTTACTTACCAAATCGTAGTATTGAAATTTTTACGAATATTATAAGTAAATTAGATCTATACAGTCATATTTAGATTGTTAAAGATTTCATGATCTATCTCTCACTCGCAACGTGCATTCCAGAAATATATTTCTCTACTTTGAAAAGGTTCAAAACATACTTGTAAATTCTAAAGGAGAGTATAAGACTAACAGAACTGACTTTAATGAGTTTTCAGCATAGCTACACAATGCAAAAGGAGGAAGTTGTTATCAATCATTTTGCTGCTAAGAGAGCAATAAGAAGAATTTTGTAAATAGAAAATAACCTTTTTTTATTATTTTGAAATTGCTGTCAATGGTAGATTGTTTTATTCCTTTGCATTCAAATAAGAATATAATATAATAATTATATAATACTATATATATATTATATAGATATTAGTATATATATAATATAATATAAATTATATATAATATTATATATTATATATAATAAATATAATATAACTATACCGTATATATATATATATTTAATAATAATTATATATATATTATATATATATATATATATATATATATAATATATATATAATAGTATATACTATATAATATATATATATATATATATATATATATATATATAATATTATATAATATATATATATATATAAGATGCGACTCCTATACTCGCGCTACTCGTGCTTAGCCCGAGTTATTATTATAGAAACGAGCGATCTTCTTTCAAATTTCTTAAAGTTATGATAAAATTCTCTATTTTTTTTTGAAAAATAGTCATCTGAAAGAATATCATTACATATACAAGAAAGATTATTGTAAAATATCTAACAAAAAGTGTATAAATAATACTCCATCTGCAATAAGTGCTATTTTTTAAATCAATTAAATGTAACGCTGTGCCTTCCCGAATATAAAGAAGGATAGTTCATTTCGTTTACTACTTCTTCTACAAATCCTCTTGTAATTTTTAAACAATTTTTTTTTTCCTACTAGAATCTATTAATATATCGTTTATTATATTTTTTTTTAAAACATTCAGTTTCCTTAATGCACAATTTCGACTTAAAATAATTAATATATTTAACATTAAATATCTGATCTTCACACACAAAAACATAGACCCATTAAAATCAATTATAAGCTAAGTAAACTGTAATATAGGGATAAATCTTAAATAAATCTCAAAAAAATTTATTTGTTTCCTATATATATATAACTATACTATGATTAAATATACTACCTATATAATACTAATATATATATATATATATATATTATATATACATATTATATAATATAATATATATATAATTATATATATAATATATTATTATTATAATAAGAATACTATACATATATACTATTATATAACTTATATAAAGATATATATATATAAATTATATTTTTTTTTTATATTATATACTATATATATAAAATATATAGAGACGTAGAGAGAGAGTAGAGAGGAATGAGAGAAGGAGAGAGAGAAAGAGGAGCACGAGTAGTAAAAAGTTGTAGTCGGCCTCTAATCATATAATATATATATTAAAATTATATAAATAAGAGATATATAGTAATATATATATATTTAGATATATAATTATATAATAGATACTATATATATATATTTAACTTATATATTCTTATATTTCTAAACGCACCAGAAAAAATTTAGACATTATATATATATATATATAATATATATAATATATATATAATAAATTTATATATTATTATATATATATATATATATATATATATATATGAATTTTAATACTAGATCAGTATGTAACAAATTGCAACCTAATTGCAGTGTTTAATTTCGAGCGACCACATGTCCGGACCAGACATTCCTTTAGACTTGTTCAACAGGTTCCCACACCAAAGTCGACTTCCAAACAAAAACAAGCCAATACTTCATTTTCCTGTTCGGGAATGTTCCTTGCTACGATGGCACCATCTTTTCTTCAATCCCTTCTCTATTAAGGACTAAAATTCCTTATACCACATAGCAAACGCCCGCCGCGAAATGCACCTTTCAAAACAACCAAGTCCTTGGGTAGAAGGAAGCCGAGAGGATTTTCATTCTACCTGTGGAGCCCAAACTATACTGTTGAGGTGAGTGTCTGCTAACGATAGTGACTAACCAGTGTAGAAGAGAAGAGTGTTAGAATTTAGTAAAGGTTTTATAACATAATCAAAATTATCGTTAAATATATTTCCACTGAATAATATACGAATATATATATATATATATATATATACTATGTGAGATATACCAATATGTAGTATATATACCCATATATTATACTATATAATATATTTAGATACTTATAATATATATATATATATATTATTATATATATATATTAATAATATATAATATACTAATTATATACATGTAAGTCTTTCTAACTTAATTTCTATGTGCCCCGATATTTCATGAATGTTTCTTTTCCAGAATATTAATACGGGCGAGTTCATATCATTTGTCGCGATGTAAAGTCTAGACCAGACCTGGAGGTGTGTTTATTAAATACTCACTTTTATTATTATAACGACAACTTGTGTACTATCTATATGTGTTATAATAATAATAATAATAATAACTAATAATAATAATAATAAATGAATTAATAATAATAATAATATAATAATAATAATGATAATAATAATTAACACCTATATTTTTTACAGCTAAAGATATAAAGGTCTAGAATAGTTTTTATATTACTTTTCTCTGTTTTAGGTTTTTTATTCCTACGCTCTTAAAATTGATTAATGAGGGAATATTGAATATTTATTTTTAGAACGTATCTTTACGATATTATGCATTATTCAAATTCTGTGTATAACAAAAGTCTGTGTTTTTTACTTAATAAAATATAAAACGAATGGTTTATGATTGATCCTTTGTTACTTCTAATTTTAAACTGGTTTGATTGAATTATTACGCAAACATTAATACACTAGGGTGAAAGTCCCATTGATAGAAGGATTGGGACCAATCCCCCTTATTTATATTTATAGGGAGTTCTTAAACACGAAGTGAATATGCTAGAGAGAGACGAAACTCAGCAAGAATTATCCAATAGTGTTTACTGAAATAAACCTCTCCATTCAAAGTGCGCTGCACCCAGGAGCTTGAGCATCCGACTAGCATCAGACACCCCTGTGTCTATGCATCTACTAAGTCCTTATCCACAATATAAATCGCATTACACAAGAAGACAAATAAAAAAAAATAATTGACAAATTGGCGATCTTTGAACCAGAATAAAGAAACGAATAAAGGAATCTTCTGAAGCCTAAATCTACTATAAAAATAGTTGGACAATTGTCGAAGCCAATTTTTGGAAAATTAGCAACCCATTGCTATCAGGAAAGCCGTCGAAGAGGCTAAGAATCTTTTGATAATCAGGACAGCCGTCGAAGAGGCCACCACTACGAAGAAATCAACTGTTATTGTTTCTAAGTAACTATTTTAATATCTCAATTAAGCCTTGAATTACCATTGGAAATTAGGGGTGAAATCATAAGCAATCTATAATAGTAAAAACGGAACTAGGTATTTCTGCACAGATAGAATATTATATTTTCAAAAGTCCCAAAGATAAAATTACTGCATATGAGCGTCTTCAAAAACTCATCCCGAAGCCCGAAAAGCCATAGGAAACCAGGAAAAGGAAAGAACCTCCAGTAGCGACTGTAAAAACAAATTGAGAAATAACCCTCGATCAGTCAGAAAATTGTTTTCTTAGAAAAAATAAAATGTTCTAGAAAATCGGAAAACAAAGAGGGAAATAACTTTTTTACCCGTAGAAAATTGGGGAAAAATAGAAAAAATCACAAATTCGTTGTTTTTTTTTTTGGTTAAAAAAGCCCCAATATATTTTCTTTAATTTAATTAATCAATATTAATTAGATAATTTAATTATTATTAAATGCGTAATACTCTATTAATGAATATAAGATAACCATTATTCTTTTTGAGTGGATGCATGTAAACACGACTAACCGTATGATCAAGAGAGAATCAATACATGAGACGTAAAAGTTTGTTTGTAAGAACAGAACGAAAATATAAGAAATAGAGAGGCTGTGAAAGACTCTTGTTATTCTTCTGTTATTAACCTTATTTTGTTCCTAAACTGTGCACATAATATAATAATAGTACGATAGTGTATATGTTTATAATTCTTTTATTATCAATTAAAATACACCCAATAAATGTATGTATGTATGTGTGTGTTTTACAAGTATGTAACTAATTCACAGAATAGTGTGTGTGTATCGCCCGGGCGTAAGTAACAAAACAAAAACTGATCTCCGCAAATCATACACAATCGACAAACAAATACATCACGAAAGAAACCATCACAAGCCTGCAGTTGCTTGACTTCTACGGGAAAGAGAAGAGAGTTGACAGCGGAGGACTTTGTAGGAAGAAACCCCATTCTCGATAGCAGTTCTCGTACGGTAAAAAATATGATATACACGTATGATATATATATATATATATATTAATATATATATATATATATATATAAAATATATATAATATATATATATATATACACGTATATAATTAATATTATATATATATATATATAATATTATATTATTTATATATATTATATATATAATATTATATATATATATATATTACTATATAAATATATATATATAGATATATTTATATATAGTATATAATAATGTACAAATATATATATATATATATATATATAAAAGTAATATATATTATATATATATATAATATATATATATATAGTTGGTTATCCATAAAGTAATTAGATAGAGCAGGGCATTAATCCTTAGCATTTTTTTTCTATTAAAAACAATTAATCTTTGATATAATTGTTATTTATATATATATATAGTATAATAATCCGTATATATATATATAATTATATATACTTAGTGTACCAACAGACGTGTACGTACAGCACGTGTTGGTGTCACACGCAACAGGTTGAGTTGCTCATACTGCACATGACTCCTTCACACTATATCTGCTCAATCGGTTCACAGATGCATGATAGCGCGGAGCGTATAATGCGAACGAATCCCTTGATAAGAAAACAATCAATAAGAATTGTTTTATTTTCAGTTTCTATTCTCGCATATTCTTGAGTTAATTTTGCGTATTTAATCAACTCTTGATAGGTAAGAGATATATACCTTCATATAATTTAAAAGATTTAATGCAATTTACTTAAACAAATTAGTAGAGTATCATTATAGAATATATATTAGATATTAATATAAATATTATATAATAAGTATACAACACACACACCTACTATATAACTATATAATAAGTTAATATATCATTATATATATATAATAATATATATACCTATATATTTATAAATAATATATACAATATATATATATACCTTATATATAATAAATAATATATATAAAATGGTTTAATGTAATTAGATTTAGAAAAAGGTGTAGTGCAAGTAAATACTTTAAAATTATTTGTTTTAACATTGTCAAGGACCTCTCACTATAAGCCAACTTAATTAAAAACATAACTATTGCCACAGTTAATTTTTATTTGTCTTAATAGCTTTCGAGGTTTTAGTTAATTTAAAAAGATAGAGTGAATTCATTCTTAATATCTTAAATTAAAAACAAATATTAGAAACTGGCTTGATTGCATTAAAAATCCTCACCGAATTTTTCTCATCAAAAAACTTTATTATATCTTCCATCATCATTTACCTTTTTTCTCAGAATGTACAGCCTTTTTTCATTCTTTAGTTTCTGCTTTGATAAATACAATAAATATATATTATCATATATATAGCTTTTGAGGTAAAATGGCCGA
>JABUQX010082560.1:10000-25000 GCA_015478945.1 Trachelipus rathkii | reverse complement strand
TAATAATAATAATAATAATAATAATAATAATAATAATAATAATAATAATAATAATAATAATAATAATAATATAATAATAATAATAATAATTAATAATAAAAATAAATAATTATAAATAATAATAATTATAATTAATAATTATAATTATAATATAATTCATAAATCATAATAATAAATACTAATATATTGCTAAACAATAATAATAATAATAATAATAATAATAATATAATAATAATAAAATAATAATAAAAAAAGTATTACAAATAAATTCCAAAATGTTAAATAAAAAGCTGAACAAAATCTCGCAAAAAATGGATTTAATACTTATTAAATCCTATTTACTGAAATTTGAAATGATTTACTGTTCTTTATTAAGAATGATTTACAATGGCAATAAATGTTATAAATGATTTACATTGTTTTCCGAATATTAAGCTCTGGATATTATGGCTTTAAGGTTACTTTCATTGTGTTATTTTTGGTCAATAATTTAGATTATTTCGAGTCTATATTAACTTTACTTAATCTTTGGGGGACCAACCCAAATGGTCTTTAGGTTATGTTATGTTATGTTATGTTATGTTATGTTATGTTATGTTATGTTATGTTAGTTATGTTATGTTATTGTTATATGTATATTGTTATGTTCATGGGGTTATGTTAGGTTAGGTTAGGTTAGGTTAGGTTAGGTTAGGTTAGGTTAGGTTAGGTTAAGTTAAGTTAAGTTAAGTTAAGTTAAGTTAAGTTAAGTTAAGTTAAGTTAAGTTAAGTTAAGTTAAGTTAAGTTAAGTTAAGTTTTGATAAGTTAAGTTAAGTTTATGATAAGTTAGGTTAAGGTTAGGTTAGGTTAGGTTAGGTTAGGTTAGGTTAAGTTAAGTTTTGTTGGATTCGTTAGAGAAACTCTAAATAACCAGATTTATTTATTTTTTTAACGAATGTCAACCATTTGACCTGTCGACCATTTGTTACTAGTTTCAATCTTTGTATTTAGCTTTTTCTTTCATAGAAATTTAGCATGTTAATGTACTAGCTTCATTATGATTGATTATTCCAACTTACTATTATTTAGTCTTTATATTTATGCATCTATTTCACGAAAATTTAGCATGTAAACAAACATCCATAGGTTCAATTTTTTATCATTTGGTCAGTTTTTAAGCCTAGCTCCAAATTTAGTAACATTTTTGCTGAATTTTAGGAAAAATATCTAAGCTAAATGTTGGCTTAATATTAACTATAAATTTAACATTTATGGTCAATTATTTTTATTTATTTCCTAAACACTTTATTTAATATGATAATAATTTAAAATACAAATCTCTTTTTGCCAATTTTTAATTAAATTTCATATTTAATTCATCCCTGTATGTAGTTTTTTTTTTTCATTATCAACTTTATCAAATTTAACTATGGTATTAACAATTTAAATATAAATAGGTTAACTTCAATCATCTTGTTTGTTTTTAAGAATTTCTGATCTGAATTGAGAAATTAATATAATAATTAGATAAAATGTATCTAAAATTAAAGGAAAGTTTGGAAAGTCAGACTGATGCTTTGGAATTATTTAATCAATTTTTATTTCATAAATAATTTACTTATGTACAAAAACTACCATGCACATACCCACCCACCCACCTACCTACCTATCAACACACACACACACACACACACACACCAATATATATAATATATAGTATATATATATAATATATATATATATATATATATATATATATATATATATATATAATATATATATATAATATATATATATATAAATATACGTAGTAGTTTAAGAGCTATATTGAAGGGGACTGGAATCCTGAAATCTGGAATCCTGGAAGATTCCAGGATTTTTGGGGAAAGTGGTTCAGTTTCCAGACCTGGAAACTGGAAGTACACTGCTTGAATTTAGTATTCCAGTTATTTTTTGATATAGGGGTGTTGTTCCAGATCCAGGAATGGAATCTGGAAACTGGAAATATTATAATATATATAATTATATATTATATTTACTATATAATATATATATATTATATATATATAATTATATATATTATAAATATATAATTATATATTATTATATGTACATGCTAGAAATATGTAAATGCATAGAGAATATGTACATGCTTAGAGAATCCGTTCATGCAAGAGAGAATACACGCAAACGCACACGCACACACCCGCACCCCCGCCCCGCACCCCGCCTATATATATATATATACATATATATATTATATAACATACTAGATATATCTTGGAATAATATATATATATATATATATATATACACGTATACGTACGTACGTACAAGTAAGGAAAGATACAGGCGTGCGCGCGCATACATGCAAATTATTTTTTCGCGTCGGCCCGCCCCTCGCGAGAGGCCGCTGAAGCTGCACCACGTCTTCCCCGTTCAATCGCTCGCCATCAACTGATTTTAAAAATAAAATGAGGGGAAAATGAGAGAGGGGAAATAGAGGGGAGAAGAGAAGGAGGGTGGGGGTATAAGAGAAGGGGATTGAACCAGAGAAAGGAAATCTAATTATAGCTTAAGCCTAAAGGTGTAATGTATCAGCTGTCAATTATAACGCTAAGAACAAATGGCGTGGGAATTCAAGAGGGGAGAGAAATGATTTTAATTACCTTTTAAGTCTAAAAAGAATAATTTATGACTTTTTGTAAGAAGGGGAGATTTAATTACTTTGTATTGAACCCTCACTTCAACTTGACAGGTTTAAAAAATTTATGACTTTTTGTAAGAAGGGGAGATTTAATTACTTTGTATTGAACCCTCACTTCAACTTGACAGGTTTTAAAATTTATGACTTTTTTGTAAGAAGGGGAGATTTAATTACTTTGTATTGAACCCTCACTTCAACTTGACAGGTTTAAAAAATTTATTGGCAGGTTTAAAAATTTATTACGTAAAATATCATTGATATTAATTGTATTAAAAGTACAATACAAAATAATAATAATAATAATATTATTATTATAATATTATTTTTAATATTATTTTATTTTTATTATTATTATTATTATTATTATTATATATTTTTTATTATTATTATTATTTATTTTTTTTTTTTTTTTATTATATTTATAATATATATATATATATATATATATATATATATATATATATATATATATTATATTATATATATATATTATAATATATTATATATATATTTATATATATATATAATATAAGTTATATATTATTATAAATATATATTAATATATAATTAATAATATATATAATATATTATAATTGTAATTGGGTAGAGTACACATACATACAGTACATACGTACATACGTCATTACATAATTACCATATATACATACATACAATACATACATACGTACATACATACATACATTACCATACATACATACATACATACATACTCTAATATATATATATATATATGATACAAAATATAGATGTATATTATATATATTATATATTATATATGGATATAATTTATAGAATAATGTGTTATTGCTGAAACCAGAGTTAAATTATGGTGAGGATCCAAGGGGGGGATGCTAGCCCCTTAAAAAAACTTGAATATTGAACGTAGAAGGCATGAAACTCGGGATTACACCTATCATATAAAGGTATCACTGCGAATACCTGTGTTAAATGTAGTGAGCACCCCAGGGGGGATGCTAGCCCTTTAAAAATTTTAATATTGACATAGAACGATGAAACTCGGTATACACCTATCATATAAGGTATCATTGCTGAAACCAGTGTTAAATTGTAGTGAGCACCCCATGGGGGGATGCTGTCCCCACAAACCTGAAATACTGGCATAGAACGACGAAACTTGGTATACATCTTTCTTATGATGTATCTACGATACAGAAAAGAAAAAAAAAAATTAAAAAAAAAAAATAAAAAAAAAAAAAAAATTAAAAATTTAAAAAATTTTAAAAAATTTTAAAAATTTTTTTTAAAAATTTAAAAAAAAAAAAAAAAAAAAAAAAAAAAAAAAAAAAAAAAAATTTAAAAATTAAAAAAATTTAAAAATTTTAAATTTAAAAAAAAAAAAAAAAAACTAAAAAAAAAAAATTAAACATTTTTTTAATTATTTTTAAGTTTATAAATTAAAAAATTTACGTTTTTTATATAAATCAAATACCCTCCAGAGCCTCTGGAGCCTCTGGAGCCTCTTCCCTCCCCTCCCCTCCCTCTCACCCTTCCATGATCTATTGATCTTGATTTCGTGACGTATTTTATCAAGATCAAACAAAACTTTTTATATTTTGTTTTATAGCTTAAACAATTTGTTTTACTAAATTTTTACGCTTTTCATATTTATAACTTAAGAAATTTGGGTTTTTACATATCCTAAACCTGTAATTCAGTAAATCAAACCACCCACCCCTCCCCCCCCATCCCTACCCAAATCCTGGATATTTATACATTAACATAGTAATATTTAACAAAATTTTATCATATCCTTGTCTAATTAGCAACTTACACAAGAAAACACTGTGAACATTAACAAAGTTCCATAACTTAACAACAATAAAGTAACTATATTGAGATGCAGAACGGGAACCTACTTACAACTTTTTTTACATGTTCACTGATTAATTTTTACATTAACATAGTAATATTTAACAAAATTTTATCATAACCTTGTCTAAATATCATACTGATCAATGAATATATGCTAACGTAACAAAGTATTTACATTAATAAAGCTAAAAAAGCAATTCCCTGAAACTATGAATATAACATACATTCATAAACCTAACCACATCTTAAACAGGAATAAACAGTTAACATAACAAACTTCCATAACTTAACAACATTAAAGTAACTAACATTGAGCGCAAACGTAAACTACTTACACTTTTTCACATATCACTGATGTTTTTACATTACCATAGTAACATTTAACAAAAAATTTAGCACAACCTTACCTAAGTATCTTACTGATCAATGAATATATATGCTAACGTAACAAAGTTTCATATTAATAAAGCAAACATAGGATCATATGAACTACGAATATAATGTACACTCACAAATCCAACACATCTTAAACATGAATAAACTGTCAACATTTAAACAAAGGTTTCCAATACTTAAACAACTGTAACGTAACTAACATTAGCATACAATACATTACTTATTCACACTTTTTCAATCAATTACTCTAACATCATCATTTATTTTATCCTTCATGAGCTAATGATCTATCGATCTATTGATCTATTGATCTTATTGATCTATTGATCTATTTGATTCAAGTCATATTTCTGGTATACATAACACAAAAAAAAACTTTTATTATTTTGTTTTGTTTCTTTAAACATTATGTTTTTTACTATTAAAAATTATTTATTTTGTTTTATTTCGTTAAAAATTTTTGTTTTTACTTAAAATTTATTCTTTTTATGTTTTTTTACTAAAAATTGCATTTTTACATACCTTAAAGCAGTAAAATCAGTAAATCAGTAAATCAGTAAAGCAGTAAAGCAGGAAAGCAGAAAATCACACAACCTTCCATCCTTCCATGATATATTGATCTACTTATATCAAGTCATATTTTGTATAACATATCTCAAAACGAATTATTCATTTTGCTTTGTTTCTTTTAAAATTATGTTTTACTATAAAATTATTTTTTCTTTTATTTTCTCGAACCGTGGTTCTTTGTTCTAAAAAACAAAATTCTTTGCATATTCAAGAATTAATTTTTTTTTGCAATTTTATACATACACTAAAGCGTAAATCAAGTAAATCAGTAATCAAACCACCCACTCTATCTCCTACCCATTGTGTTTATTGATTCCATTGATCTATTTGAATCTACTGAATCTATTTGATCTATTTGATTCAGTCATATTTTATTAATTGCTATGTTTTACATACCCTTAAAACGTTGTTGTAGTTGATAAGTAAGTCAGAAGTGCACTTCAAATGAAAATATTCAACATTTGTCAAACAATATTTCTAAATATTAACTCTTAATTTTGTGTGTTAACATTTTTTAATATTGAAAAACTAAAATTTTGATTTCATCTGACAACGTTAATACCAGTATTCTTAACCAGGTAACTTAAAAATTAGAATTTTCAAACTACCAGCAGAAGTCGCCATAGCAAGCTCATTCTTTTATACACACACACAACACCACACACACACACACACCACACACACACACACACACCAACCACACACACACACACACACACACACAACACACACACCACACACACACAAACACACACCACACACACACCACACACACTCACAATAATTGATAGACACTTACTTTAATTAACATTAGCCTGGCAATCATTCGTACTAACTTTACTGATCACATTGACGCTATTTCTTTGATGTCACAGCAATGTTTGTAACATTTTCTAAAACCTTGTTGGAAGAACATTTACATTTTTCACATGTTTAATTATAAACATTTCGTTTTGTTATGTATTTTCTTTTTAGTTTTTATTTTTATATTTATATTTGTTAAAAGTTAGTTATTTACTTATTTATTATAGTTTATTTATTTTATTTTATATGATTAAGGAATAAACTATTTATTTTTAAAAACGTACATTATTTTTGAAAAAATGAAAATAAAAATACGTTTATAACTAAAATTTATTTCATTTTATGTTTATAACTTAAAAAATTTGCGTTTTTACCATACACTAAAACTGTAAACAGATAAATCAGTAGAATCAAAACCACCCATCCCACCCTCATAACCACTCCATGATATATGAGTTTTATTGATCTATATGATTCAAGTCAATTATCGAAGATAATCATTATTGAGGAAAACATAATTCATAAAAATAAAGTTCTTATAATACACTAATCAACGAATATATTGCTAACGTAGCAAAAGTTTTCCCACTTAAATAAACGCTAACATAACATCACCTGAACTAGAAATATAATGTAACACAACGAAACCCAGCATACCTAAGCACGAATAAACAAGCATCACAACAAAGTTCCACACTTAACACAGTAAAGTAACTAACTAACATAGCACTCAAAAACGTAACCTATTCACACTTTGTAAAGCATATCTCTACATATCAATGTTAACTTTACATTAACATTGTAATATTTAAACAAAATTTATCATAAACTTGTCTAATTATCATACAGAACCTCAACGAATATAGCTAAGTTAACAAAATTTTTACATATAAAGCTAAACAAACATACGAACTTGAATATATGTAACAACGACAACCTAAAACCTCACGTATGATAATCGGCTAACATTCACAAAGTTCGATACTTATCAAAGGTTGAAGTAGGCTAACAACACATACAAAAAACTCAATGATAATCCCAACTTTCCAACCATACCCAGCGACAGCTAAAGCAGATATTATCTACCAAAAATCCTTAACAAAGTGACCAATCTGTCAAAATACTACATCATTGAACTAAGAATCTGACACAATACATTCATCAAAGGATCTTGCGCATATCAATATAACTTTCAATTTGATGAACTATGGAATAAACGTGAGACATTAGCATATCTCAGTCAACATTATAAATAACCTATCGATCTACAGATCAACGAATAAACGCTAACATTAGAAACTTTTTTTTATTTTTTATATTTACTTATTTAAAAATTTATTTTATAAGTTTCATTTTACATTTATACTTTGTACTTAATTTATTTTAGTTTTATTTATTTTTATTTTTATTTATGTAAAATAATCTATATATTTGTTTAAAAACTTTTATTTATTTTTCTTATTCTTGTTTTTTTAAAACACATTTTGTTTTAACTAAAAATTATTTCATTTTATATGTCATTTACTTAAATTTTTTGCAATTTTACATACGCCCTAAAGCAGTAATCAGTAAATCAGTTAATCAAACCACCACCCACCTTACACTACCATTACCATGATCTTTGATCTATATGATATCACAAGTTCATATTTTTTATTAATTTACTATGGATTTTAACATACCCTACAAACAGTAAAATCTGCTAATCAAACCACCAGCCCCACCCCTAACCATCAGATAATATATATATATATATAATATATTATATATATATATAATATTATATATATATATATATATAATATATATATATATATATATATATATATAAGAACATAACAAACTTAACATATCTTACACACGAATAAACGGTTAATATTAATAAAGTTCCTTAAGTAGCTAACATTGGAGCAAAACTTATACTATTCACACTTTTTCAAACATATCTCTAAAATATTAATGTCAATTTTACATTATCGTTGTAATATTTATGAGAACTAAACAAAAAATTTAACTCGACCTAACCTAACAGCCATATAGCATTCATTAACAATGTAACTTACATTAGAAGTTTCAACATACCAGCTGAAGTCAAAGTAGCAAACTCAATCTTTACTATACATAAACGATCAAAATATTATTATTATTATTATTATTATTATTATTATTATTATTATTATTATTATTATTATTATTATTATTATTATTATTATTATTATTATTATTATTATTATTATTATTATTATTATTATTATTATTATTATTATGCCACAACGCTTGCAAGCTCACTACTAGAACATAGGTCGGTAAAATGCTCTCTACCTGACACCTAAACATTACTCAATCTTTAACAAAGAACAAAGGGTCTGGTTACAACATCTGTTATCCTCTTGAGAGATAGGATACAAAGAACGTGAGAAACAAGCCATTCAAAAGCGTGTGAAAAAGATAATTAGTTTTGAAGGGGAATAAACAAAGAACGGGTATCAATTACATGAACATCTGTTGCTTTGTTCTAACAAACGTATGAAAGCGATTCAACATCTGTTATCCTCTTGAGAGGGTGGATACAAAGAACGTGAGAAACAAGCCATTCAATAGCGCGTGAAAAAGATAATTAGTTTTGAAGGGGAATAAACAAAGAAAGGGTATCAATTACATGAACATCTGGTGCTTTGTTCTAACAATGGTATGAATGTGGTTCAACAACTTACATGAAGGGTAAATTGCTATGCGTATAAACATGTAAGCAAACACACGTACACATACACACATACACAACACACACACAAATATATATATATTATATATATATATATATATATAATATATATACTGAATATATATAATAAAAATATATATATATATATATATATATATATATATATATATATTGTAGAGTTAGTAAATATTGGTTTAATAATAAGATATATTTCATCAATTTGTAAGATATTAATATAAAGATCTTCACATTGGTCGCTTTAATATTATTTTTGTTTTTCCGATTATTTTTTTCTTTCACATTTTTAATATAAACATTTCGTTTTCTTATTATTTTCTTTTAAGTTTTTATTATTCTTCTTTATATTTATATTTTGTTAAAAGTTATTTATTTATTTTAATTTTATTTATTTTTATTTTATGTTCCCTAAAACAGCAAGACACCTCGGCCGCTAACCCCGAGAGACTACATCCAACGCCCATGTCGAGCGTTAGAACCTTAGCGCTTCACGTTTCCGCGTCTTCATGCCTTTACGTCTCCACAGCTTTCGGGTGTATAACAATTAGTCCGCGAGTGACCCGCCGCATCCCTCTTGGTGGACATATATATATATATATATACTCCTGATAATCTAACGATATACGCAATATCTACAAACACATGTTGTTAAGACTGAAAACGAATCTTAACAAAACAAAACATGATAACAGGTAAGAACAAAAACCTAAAGAAATATATTTTAATCTGAAACATATTGTTTCAGGGAGACCTTTTGAGTTGATAAGGAGGGAAATGCTTACCTTTCCTGTGATTGGCCGAAATATATCTTTTCTCCTTTTAACCTATCCTGTGATTGGTTGAATATCCCTTATCTCATATGCTTGTGTTTTATGTGATTGGTAGAAAATTATCATACCTCTTTAAAGCTGTATTTGAACAGGGATTTTATTTTACTTATAGGTCTAAACTCATTTTAAAACCATAGTTGCTTTAACTGTTAAACGTTGAACAAGTTCTGTGCACAGTCTTGAAAGTGTTTTATTTTCATCAAGTATATTTCGTTGTGTATATCATGACCCATCTTAACAGATATACCTCTATAGAAGATATTGTACAATGGACAGTCAAGATCCCTGACTACGGTGTTTCATTCTTATATAAAAGAAAACCTAATGGGTTTGAATTTTTTACGTGTATTAATCAATCTATATGCTCTAGTAACAAACGTATTTTTATGAGCGCGGATGAACTACTCTCTATATGTCACCACGTTGAAGAATGGATCAAGAAGTACTCAAAGTCTACCGACTTTTTAGACTCACCAAAGATTGTTATTAGCCTAAGAGAGGGTCATGATGGTAGACAACTTACTCTCGCCTTTTCTAAGTATGTAATTACACACAGGATAGGTATGGAGCTTCTAGTATGGAAGACGTGTAATGAATCATGTACATTTGATCCCACTACTCATAGAATCAGTATTAAAGGTATACAGCGGTTGAAATATATGTCTGAAGTTCGCAGGAGGGTATTAATGCAGATGAAGAAGACTGAAATATTGGGTAATTACGTAGCTGTAGCTCATTCTATGTTATACCACGAATATTGTGCATTTAAGAAAAATCTAACTGATGATACTGAAACTAACATTGAAAACTTCTTAAAATCTATGAACGTGCAGAAATTCATCTATCTATTTAGAAAACAATGGAGCGGAAGTATTTACGCTGCTGATCCTGACAGTAAACATACTATGATATCTGAGAGAGAACTTTTTACATATGTGCTATCGGATGGTATTGAAGAGATAAGAAACTATCTGAGGAACAACAACGCAAATGATAAGCATATTTGTAAAGACTTAGAATGTTTAAATTTGAAATCCTCATAAAGCTCCATGATAGGGTTGAATAGTGTTATATATATATATATATATAATAACCTTGTAGATATATATATATAATAATATTTTGTAAATATATATATATATATATATATAATATATATATATACTATTATATTTTTGAATCATAACCATTGTAAATATATTTAATAATCTTGTAAAAATATTATTGTTAAAATATGTATGTCTGTGATTATTTAGTTTCTAATTATGTTTAAGGATTAAAATGAACAAGTTTGCTTTTACTAACCTAAAAACTTATTTCCTATATATAATATATATATATATATATATATAATATATATATATATATATATATATAATATAATATACTATATATATATATATATATATGTCCACCAAGAGGGGTGCGGAGGGTCACTCGCGGACTAATTGTTATACACCCGAAAGCTGTGGAGACGTAAAGGCATGAAGACGCGGAAACGTGAAGCGCTAAGGTTCTAACGCTCGACATGGGCGTTGGATGTAGTCTCTCGGGGTTAGCGGCCGAGGTGTCTTGCTGTTTTAGGGAACATAAAATAAAAATAAATAAAATTAAAATAAATAAATAACTTTTAACAAAATATAAATATAAAGAAGAATAATAAAAACTTAAAAGAAAATAACAAGAAAACGAAATGTTTATATTAAAAATGTGAAAAACAAAAATAATCGGAAAAAACAAAATAATATTATAAGCGCGACCAATGTAATATCTTTATATTAATATCTTGACCAAATTTGATGAAATATATATAATTATTAAACCAAATATACTAACACAATATATATATATATATATATATATATATATATATATATATATATATATATATATATATATATATATATATATATATATATGTGTGTATGTCTATATATATATATACTATTATTATATATATATATAATATAATATATCATATGTGTGTGTGTGTGTGTATGTGTGTATGTGTACGTGTGTTTGCTTACATGTTTATACGCATAGCAATTTACCCTTCATGTAAGTTGTTGAACCACATTCATACCATTGTTAGAACAAAGCACCAGATGTTCATGTAATTGATACCCTTTCTTTGTTTATTCCCCTTCAAAACTAATTATCTTTTTCACGCGCTATTGAATGGCTTGTTTCTCACGTTCTTTGTATCCACCCTCTCAAGAGGATAACAGATGTTGAATCGCTTTCATACGTTTGTTAGAACAAAGCAACAGATGTTCATGTAATTGATACCCTTTCTTTGTTTATTCCCCTTCAAAACTAATTATCTTTTTCACACGCTTTTGAATGGCTTGTTTCTCACGTTCTTTGTATCCTATCTCTCAAGAGGATAACAGATGTTGTAACCAGACCCTTTGTTCTTTGTTAAAGACTTGAGAATGTTTAGGTGTCAGGAGAGAGCATTTTACCGAACCTATGTTTCTAGTAGTTGAAGGGGCTTGCAAGCTGTTGGGTCGCATACGGTTATTGGTGTTGTGAGATCTATGTGGATAATAATAATAATAATAATAATAATAATAATTAATAATAATAATTAATTAATAATAATAATTAATAAATAATAATAATAATAATAATAATAATTAGTATTTTTGATCGTTTATGGTATAGTAAAGATTGAGTTTGCTACTTTGACTTCAGCTGGTATGTTGAAACTTTTTTTCCTTTTTTTAAAAATTTTTTTGTTTAAGTTTACAATTTGTTAAAAATTTGGAGGTTAGTTACATTGTTAATGAATGCTATATGGCTGTTAGGTTAGGTCGAGTTAAATTTTTTTGTTTAGTTCTCATAAATATTACAACGATAATGTTAAAATTGACCATTAATATTTTAGAGATTGCTTTTGAAAAAGTTTCGTGAATAGTATAGTTTTGCTCCAATGTTAAGCTACTTAAGGAAGCTTTATTAATATTATCCGTTTATTCGTGTGTAAGATATGTTAAGTTTGTATTTTCTTATAATATTTTATATATATATAATAATATATATATATATAATATAATATATTATATATATATATATAATATATATATAATATATATATTACTATATATATATATATATAGTTATATAATATATATATATATAATATATATACTGAAAGGTTAGGAGGCGTGGGGCCTGGGGTGTTGATTAGCAGGATTTAACTGTTTTAGAGCGTAATGTAAAAACATTAGTAAAATTAATAAAAAATTATGACTTGGAATCAAGTAGATCAATAGATCATTGGATGGTGGGAGGAGGGGTGGTGTGATTAACTGATTTACTGATTTACTGCTTAGGGTATGTAAAAGTGTCAAAAAATTTAAATTATAAAGTATAATGAAATAAATTTTAGTTAAAACAAAATTGTTTTAAACAGAATAAGAAAAATTAAATTAAAAGTTTTTAAACAAATATATAATTATTTTAAATAAATAAACAATAAAAATAAATAAACTAAATAAATTAAGTACAAAGTATAAATGTGTAAAATAAAACTTATAAATAAATTTAAATAAGTAAAATACAAAGAAAAAAACAAAACAATAAATTACTCACTGTCTATTAAAATTTTTCAACAAAACAAATTTTTACTTTACCTAGTTAGCGTTTATTCTTTGATCTGTATGATCGATAGGTTATTTTATTAATGTTTGACTGAGAATTTTGCTAATGTCTACGTTTTTCATAGTTCAAATTGATGTTATATTTATATGCCAAGACACTTTGATGAAGGTTATGTCAATTCTTAGTTCAAAGATGTAGGTATCTTTGACAGATTTGGTCACTTTGTTAAGGGATTGTGTTAGATAATACTGCTTTAGCTGTTGCTGGTATGTTGGAAAAGTTGGGATACATTGAGTTTGGTATGGTTGTTAGCTACTCACCCTTTGATAAGTATCGAACTTTGTGGAATGTTAGCCGATTATTCATACGTGAGGTATGTTAGGTTGTCGTTGTACATTATATTCTAAGTTTCAGAGTTTTATGTTATGTTAGCTTTATTAATGTAAAAATTTGTTACGCGGTTAGCATATATTCGTAGGTCTATATGATGATTATTAGACAAGGTTATGATAATTTTGTTAAATATTACAATGCTAATGTAAATTAACATTGATATTTAGAGATGTGCTTGACAAAGTGCGTGAATAGGTTACGTTTTTGTTTATGCTATGTTAAGTTACTTTACGTTGTTTAAGTGGTGGAACTTTTGATGATAGCTGTTTATCGTGGCTTAAGCGTTATGCTGGGTTTGTTGTTGTACATTATATTCTTAGTTCAGGTGATTGTTATGTTAGCTTTATTAAAAGGAAAAACTTCTGCTACGTTAGGCATTATATTCGTTTTGATTAGTTGTATAAGAACTTATTTTTATGAATATGTTTTCCTCAAAATGATACTCGGCAAATGAACTTGAATCAATAGATCAATAACTCAATATATCAATGGAAGCGGTAGGAGCGGTGGGAATGGGTGGTTTTGATCTACTGATTTACCTGTTTTTACAGCTTTAGGGGTGTTATGAAAAACGCAAAATTTTTTTAAGTTATAAACATAAAATGAAATAAATTTTAGTTAAAACAAAATCTTTTAAACAGAATAAGCAAAAATAAATAAGTTTTTAAAAAAATATATAGATTTATTTTAAATAAATAAAAAATAAAAATAAATAAAACTAAAATAAATAAATAAATAACTAACTTTTAACAAAATATAAATATAAGTAATAATAGAAACGTAAAAGAAAATACATAACAAAACGAAATGTTTATATTAAACATGGGAAAAATGTAAATGTCTTCCAACAAGGTTTAGAAAATGTTACACATTTGCTTGACATCATAGAAATAGCAGTCATGTGTTCAGTAAGTTAGTACGATGATTGCCAGGCTAATGTATTAAGTATGTCTTAATTATTGTGAGTGCTGTGTTGTGTGTTGTGTGTGTGTGTTTGGGTGTGTGTGTTGTTTGTGTATATGTGTGTGTGTGTGTGTGTGTGGTGTGTGTTGTGTGTGTGTTGTGTGTGTGTGTGTTATAGTAAATAATGAGCTTGCTATGGCGACTTCTGCTGGGTAAG
>JABUQX010082560.1:0-2500 GCA_015478945.1 Trachelipus rathkii | reverse complement strand
TTTTATTTGCTTTAAACATTTTGTTTTACAAATTTTTTTTATGCTTTTCATGTTTATAACGTAAAAAAATTGCATTTTGCATACCCGAAAGCAGTAAATCAGTAAATCAGTAAATCAGTAAATCAAACCACCCACCCTTTCCCTCGCCCATGATCTATTGATCTATTGATTCAAGACACATTTCGAGTATCATCTTGGGTAAACATAACAAAAATAAGTTCTTTATATACTGACCAGCGAATATATGTTAACGTGAGCACGAATAAAACTGCTAACATTAGCAAAGTTCCATACTTAACATTAAGTAACTAGCTTTACATAAAAAACGTAAGCCAAGCATATCTCTAACATATTAACTAAGAATAAATGCCGCACACACACACACACACACACACACACACACACACACACACACACACACACACACACACACACACACGAATAAACTGCTAGCATTAACAAAGTTCCATACTTAACAACAGTAAATAACTAACATTTCATACAAAACGTAACCTATTCATGCTTTACCAAGCATATCTCTAACATATTAACTAAGAATAAATGACACACACACACATACACACACACCTCACACACACACGAATAAACTGCTAGCAATAACAAAGTTCCATACTTAACAACAGTAAATAACTAACATTACATACATATCTCTAACATATTAACTAAGAATAAATGACACACACATACACACACACAAACACACACACACACAAACATTACGCAATAGTAACACCTTACACTTTCAGAAGATAACCTGAAATATTTTTAGGCTTATCTCTTTCTAGACTCCTCCCCCTTTCAGAAAATTTCAACACGAAACATGAAAATGATTTTATGCTATATCCATTTGCATAAAGTGATGCAATACTTATTATATTTATTAGACAGACTGATAGGCTTGGCAACAGCGCTTCATACAGAGGTGATTTGGCAGCACTGTATAGATTTGAGAGCTGAGTTGTATATAAAGCGACGAGCTACTAGATGTACCATTCTTAATCAAGAGCTCTTACGATCAACACTTTAAGAAAACATTGCTAGATTCCGTAATTCAATCCAAGTAATTTTTTTTATATCTACTCAGGAGAATTTTTTTTCAAATAATACTTATTCAGCTATGAAGTGTTTTTTGTATATATATATATAATATATAATATAATATATATTATATATATAATAATATATAGTATTATATATATATATATATATATATATATATATTATATATAATATATATATATATATATATATATTCTCTTTTTTAAAAATTTTGATTGTAACACTCTGATCAATAATTTAATAACCGTAAAAGTAATAAATACATTATCAATTAGGGATTAGAGGTTAATGGATTATACATTATGCAAAAAAGTGATCTTTTCCAGAAACGTGTTGAATATACAACCATACATTTGAGTAAAAAGCATCCTTCGATGTTACGTTATCGGCACGCATCGATTAAAAAATGGTATGTTGTTGTTGTGTGGTTATATAATATATATAATATTATATATATATATATATATATATATAATATAATATATATATATATATATATATATATATATAATATATAATATTAATGAGAAATACTATGGTAAACTAATATAATTTTACTGACATAATGCATCTAATTGGTAAACGCAAACTTGTCTTTAATTGTTTACTGCCACTCATAAATAATGACTATTCATTCCAGCTAGGTCCAGCTCAAAGTGCAATTCCCTCTAATAAGATAAGAGAAAGAACCTCTATAAACCAAAAATAACGCACTATCTCATGTAGAGAGACTTTACAAAAGTCAATGAGAACGTCGCATACATGGATGAAGTACAAGGTTATTTGACCGAAAACCTTCTTTCCATGAGTCCACAGAGATCTTGGAATCATGTTCGTTCGAATAATGGTTTGTTAGTGAAGTCATTGATGCTTATTACAAGACTTAGACTATGATAGGAATCATACGTATGAGGGTTGGAATCAATTTCACGTTCGGTGATGATCAGTCACCTGATCGGAAATACTGAATATAACATAAGTTATAGAGAATATATTAGACAATATTGCGGTTGAAAGAGATCGATGAACGATTGGCATGGCGTCATTCCAGATCCCCAGTGAGTACAAGTCAACCTTTACCCAAATTTCCAAAGAATGTAGCTTACTGTGGTCTTCTATGATAGCTAAAAGGCAAGGTAATCTGACTGTAAAAACTGGTTGCACTGTCGAGACAACGCAACAAAATTCTTAGTTTCATAAACATCGTGTACCTATTAGTAAAGCCTTCATCTTAGATAAGTCGCTGTAGGCCATCGTGCATTTACAAAACTGTATTTTCTGTTATTTAGGACCAAATAACTCGTGAATGTATGTAGGGGAGCCGTTAGAGACCAGAATAAAATATACAGATGATATTAGACGCAAGTATTGCGGTGAACCGAGAGAGATGAAACGGAGCTCAATTGGACAGGGGATCTTC
>JABUQX010082559.1:45000-51607 GCA_015478945.1 Trachelipus rathkii | reverse complement strand
GGGGGCCTTGCCTCTTTCCACACGGGTCTTCAGCCCAGCTCACACTTCTTCCCTGTGAATGAGAGTATAGGATTAAAGCCTGTTCTTTCGCCTTTAACCAAGCCGGTAATTGTAGGGGACCCGAATCTCACCTAACCAGTGTAAGAGGCTGTCCTGCACTTTGGTGTATATTCTTGGGCTCCTCATGAAGTTATTTGGGTTCTGTGTGGCTAACGGCTGGGAGGCCGGCTTGGAGTTCCGGGAGGATCTCCCGAAGCCATATCCACATCTTTTCCTACGGGTTGGTGTCCGGAAAGTTTTATGAGTCTCTGGCGTGTAACCTGTTATGGGGAGAAGGACTACCCTTTCTTATGAAATATACACCTTTCCAATCCATCCTGTTATTTACTTTCATGTTTCATTTGTTTTATTGCTTTATTTGTTCATTTATAACGGAGAAGAAGTTTGTTGTTTAATTTTTATGAAACTGGCTCTTCAAAATAATGTTATTAAATCAAGGCGAGCACTACTACCATCTGTCAGGTTCCCCGTCTGACCCCACCACGGTCACTCTTGGCCTTTCCGCTATAATTCCTTCTACTTCACTTGGAAGCTCTCTCCCTACTTTCATCGATTCGTTGCCTGGAACACCCTCGATATCCCAGGTTCCCAAACGGTTGGGGCAATCCCGTAAAGGTGCTCCTTGTCATAGTCGTTCTTATATATTTACTCCATATGCTGCTTCCACTCCGTGACTGCCGGTTGACATTCCCGATGTATTATTTTTTGCCATCCACCACCTCCAAAGCTCTTAATGAGTAAAGAACCACTATTCATAGCGATGCACTTGAAAAAGCTTCAAGATTTGAAGACCCCTCAGTCACGTTAATGAGAAATGAGTCCTTTCTCGTTCAAGCTTCAACCGGGAATCAAAGCCCTATCTTGTCATTCTTGACGTCTCTCGGGAGCATCCCTCTTAATTCCACTCCTGATGAAATAAGAAACACATCCAAAGGCACTATTTATTATTGAGAATAGAAAAACGAAGATATTGCTGTCATTCTAAGAAATATTCAGCAGAAAAGATTTTCCGTTACAAACGTTTACAGATTTCCCCTCGTCGGGACTCGCCTGACACTCCAAATCCTCGTTTACGGCTGTTCTTTAACACTCCTTTTCCAACTTCAAAGGTAAAAATAGAGTTTAGAAGTTACAGTGTTCGTGTGTTTATTCCCCGACCCAGACGTTTGGTCATTCTAAAAATTACTGTAAGAGACCGCATGGCATATGCCTAGTCTGCGAAGAAGAATTTCACATTCCATGTGAAAACATACCACACTGCAAAAACTGTGGAGGACCCCACAGTGCCTCTTCCTTAAGATGCCCGTCATACCTGTTTGAACAGGGGGTATTGGAGTGATGCAACATACAAAAAATGAGCAGGAGAGATGCCATGCATCAACTCAAAGGCAATCTTATGCTACAATTGCAGCAGCTCGTCTGACTCCGTGTGTCAACTCACCAACACAACTCCATTCCATTAGAGCTCATCCACCCAATTCGATTCAGGACTCAAGCAATTACCGTAATCTGCCTGCCTGCATTGCCTATACTACCAACTTTTCAAATAGTCAAAAAGCAGTCCTTGTTCCAATCTCCCGTTCAAAATGCCATCAGCGACCCTACTATGAGAACAAGTTTTCAACTAACCAACAATGAAACTAAGTTGATTCACCAACCACAGAGCTTGGAGAGCATTTCCTGCCAAGACAATCTGTCACATACCCTCCCGATGAGTTCGCCAAACTGATGTAAGAGGCCTGTGTCTATGTCCCCTAATCCGTCTCCCATCATTACTCAAATTCTTGAAAAAGAGGTTCCAAAGCAGAAACAAAAGATTAATCATCAATCTAAAGATTATTCGCTAAAATACAAAACATCAGAATTTTTAAAGCAAAACTCACTGACCTCAGATGTAAAAAATGCAACTCAGATGAGACCTCATCATAAGTCTATTCCTCAGACAAAAAGCAATGACATCAATAGATTGTACCCAAACAATCAGAGCTATAGAAGAACCTACTAACCAACCCTCGGATAGCTTGCAAGATTGTTCCAGCTCTTCCGAATCCTATTATAACTCATCTTCCGAATTATCTACCTCAGCACTCCCTAAAGGATTTTATGCCTCGGCGGATGAAATGGATTATAGTTCCCAAATGGAGCCTTTCTCTCTCTCTCTCTCTCTCTCTCTCTCTCTCTCTCTCTCTCTCTCTCTCTCTCTCTCTCTCTCTCTCTCTCTCTCTCTCTCTCTCTCTCTCTCTTTCTCTTTCTCTTTCTCTTTCTCTTTCTCTTTCTCTTTCTCTTTCTCTTTCTCTTTCTCTGTCTGTCTGTCTGTCTGTCTGTCTGTCTGTCTGTCTGTCTGTCTGTCTGTCTGTCTGTCTGTCTGTCTGTCTGTCTGTCTGTCTGTCTGTCTGTCTGTCTGTCTGTCTGTCTGTCTCTCTCCTCTCTCTCTCCTCTCTCTGTCTCTCTCCTCTCTTCTCTCCTCTCTCCTCTCCTCTCCGCTCTCTCTCTCTCTTCTCTCTCTCTCTCTCTCTCTCTCTCTCTCTCTCTTTCTTTCTTCTCTCTCAAGCTTTTTGCGCTTCCAAGAGAAATGAATGGAAAACTGTTTAACGCAAATACCGCAAGCGCTAATAGCGTTCTGAATCTGTTGGCAGCATGAAAAGAGGACCAGAGATCCCCATCTTAACTCAAATTGACCAGTATTCTAAAATCACCCACCCGATGACCAACCTGATGGCTCACAGACAAAGTTTCCAGCGTTAGACTTTCATAACCCAACGGATCCTATATTAGAACCCAATATAGCAACCCCAACTTCCTTTCAAAAAAGTGACACTTTTCCTGAAACACCTTCCTACCCTGTCTCCATGGAAACAGTCTCATATTCTCCACCCATTTCTGAATCTGTTTGCTTGACAGATGCTGATATCGCCTCCATTTTTAAATATAATCATTTGCTCTTTCAACATCCAACCAAGTCCACACAATAACATGGATATGGTTGAACTCAACTTACTTCGCATTCATAGCGAAGCCCCTCCACCAAATACAACTGAAAACTCCCCCCAAAAGCCAGTTGTATTGCCAAAATCTCTGTTTTTCGAATATTATTTGCCACCAGAATTTGTTGCTCCTCCACGTCGGGACTCGGCACCCACTTCTCAGCCTTTTCTCCCCATCTGAATCCACTTCCAACATTACCCATAATCACATAGAGACAATTGTCTCAAAAAGACCATCCTCATAGACATAGCATGGCCACCTTCCTTCAATATAATTGTCGTGGCTACTACTCTAATTTTGAAGAACTTGTTAAATTAATAAACATATGTACACCAAAGTGCATATGTTTGCTTGAACTTCAACTATGTTATCGCGACTTCTTCTAACCATCGGAATGTAAATCGCCGTTAACCTCTATAGGAAGAGATGACAATGATAGGGGAGGCGCAGGAATACTCATTCATAAATCTGTCCCTTAATCCCCAGGCCCTCTTCAAACTAGACTTCATGTAGTGGCAGCACGAATCCATGTGTCCACCGACTAAGGCTGACTTTGCTGACCTTTTTAAGAAGCTCCCCACTCCGGTTGTTATACTGGGAGACTTCATAATTCGCCACCGCTTATGGGGCGACTCTGTCGTCTCGTCTAAGTCTAAGATCCTTGTTGATCTCCTAACACCCTTTTCCCTGGGATGCCTTAACACAGGACTCTCTACACATGAACGTTTACATACAAACTCTTTTTCATTTCCTCCCATTCTTTTATGGATCGCTTTGCCTGGTCCCGCTTTCATTACTCATTATAGCCTTAAGGCTTAAATCAACTTGCACTGAGCCCAATGTTAATACCCTATTTTCGCTGGCGTTAGATTCTAGCCGAGGGAGCTCCTTTTTATGAGGCCACAGCTATTCCACTTTCTCCCAAATGGAGATAAATAAACGGTTTCCGACCATTGATGCTACCTTTAACTTCTTCTAGCAAGTTATCATCACAGCAACAGAAGCTTGTATTCCGCGACCTTTAACAGTTAGGTGTTCGGCAACCCCTTGGTTGTCCCAAGAGTGTGAACAAGCTATTCTGGAGTAGAAAAAGCTCTACAGGCAATACAAACGAACCCGCACGACCCCAAACATGATTATTTTTAAAGCAGCTGCGGCGGGATCTCGTCAAATTAATCTCCAAACACGTATACAATACTTTCGAAATTATACTTCGACTTTCAACTCCACAACTCCCCTTTCTTCAGTGTGGAAAGTTGAACAGAAAATATATGGCCTCTCCAACAACTCCTCACCCACAGTTTTCCATTATGGGCCTGATATTACTGATACAATCTCTGCTCTAGCAGTGGTTGCATATGCATTATAGGTTATAGTTTTGCTAGCCACTCGAGCTCTTCCCGCTATCCTGAAGCCTTTCAAAAGTTGAGAATTAACACTGCACCGCCAGAATTTTCAACAGCGAAAGTGGAAGATCATACCTATAACCTCATTTTACACTTGCAGAGTATCAAACTGCACTGTCGAATAGCAAACACGGTGTCCCTGACACAGACATAGTTTCGTAAATACTGATCCGTCATATTCATCCCTCTGCATCAGCGTGCGTTCTTGCTTGATCTGTATAACAGAATCTGGACCTAATCCTCTTTTCCATCTGTTTGGACTACAGCTTTTGCAATCCCCATTCCCAAACCTGGGAAAGATCTGAAGAAAAGCAAATTACAAAAGGTCAAAATTTTATTTTAGGATATTGTCATGGAGTTGTTTAACCTTTGATGCTTCTGTAATTCTAAACGAGGTATTAAAAACAAAGCTTTTTTTGAAAACACATCTCAAACCCTACTATGTTCTTAATCAAACCCTACTTTGCCCTTAATAAGTTTGATATTTTCTCTTGACCCTTATTGGAAGAATATATAGTATTATCAGTCTCAGTAAACAAGCTCCTAAGAACTTAAGTGTTCTGTAACATCTAGAGGTCTTTTTCACATCTCTTCGCTCCTTGTATAGAATAGGAGTACGTATTACATAATCTGCAAAAGTTTCATTAAAGGGTGTAATAAAGAGTTTTTCGACTCAATATCTCTCATACCCTTACAAGCTCTCCCCAATCTCTCTCTATAGAAGTCGAACATTTATAACACTTTCCTTCCACCATCGCTATTTAAACAAACTTTGCTCTTCAAAGCTATCCAGACTAATACATCTTCCACTGAAAGGGGTTCGTATGACTCATTCAATCCCCCCCTCATTCTCATACCATTTATGTCCAGCACTATGAAAAGGGTTTATCCCCAAAATCTTCTTTTCATCCACTCTACTTTAATTGTAAAGTCTGAAACACTCTCCCATTTTCAACTTTCTCTATTTCATTTGACTACAACACTACTCAATCGGCTTGCATTAGGGCATATCTGCCTTTAATTCTGGTTAATGTTGATTTTCCTCAGTTACCAGTGGGTCCCATATTGATATTTTGTATTATATATATATATATATAGTATATATAATATATATATATATATATATATATACTATATATATATATATATATATTATATATATATATATATATATATATATTACTATATATATATATATATATATATATATATATATATAGTGGGGCAATTCTGTCCACGTGTGGGCAATTCGGTCCATGTGAGGCAATTCGGTCCAGTGGCTCAAAATAGCCTTTACAATGTAAAATATATCTTTAAAGATGTAAAATAATGTGGTTTTATGTCTTAGGTATTAATTTTTTATGAAACCTTTAATTTAAGTCCATTAATTTTGTGATTTTTTTTTTTCTGAGCACTATAAAATCGGGTAAATTTTAGGCTTATTGCTAAGAATCATACAGGTCAAAATAATTGTACTACATTATTGGTACCAAGATATAGTACTTAAAAATAGTTCATAACCTTAATGCAATCGTTGGAGTCATTCAGGCAAGAGATAAATATGTTTTATTATAAAAATTGTAACATGGGGCAATTCGGTCCAGGTTTAAAAATTTGCGTGGGGCAATTCGGTCCACATTGAAATCTTCATTAAATTAAATTTTTTAATACTCTTTTACAAAAAGATGTCTGAAATATAATGTTTAAAATAATTTTTACACTTTTACAGCAAGATAGGTAGGTAAAGTTTTTCACATAGGCCTAATTAATTTGTACAATTTTTTTCAGCAAGATGGTTCACACTTACGCAAAAGTAACACGGCAGGATACAAAGGGATACTCTGATGATGATGTTGCCAGACCCTTAAGCAGTTTTCGTTCTTGCATTGGTGCTTACGAAACGTATATGCCTAAACGCTTGAGTTTGCGCTCGTTTTTGTCAAACAGCGTTTGCGTTCGTTTTTGTCAAACAGCGCAAAATCGTAAAAAAAAAACGCTCACCAAACATAAAGAATTTCCTTAATTCTGTGTAATATAAAATAAAAAAGAATAGCAACCTTACAGAATTAATTACATTACAGTTCGTTTTTGTCAAACAGCGCAAAATCGTAAAAAAACGCTCACCAAACGTAAAGAATTTCCTTAATTCTGTGTAA
>JABUQX010082559.1:0-7500 GCA_015478945.1 Trachelipus rathkii | reverse complement strand
TGATGATGATTAATGTAATTATAAAATGATAGTCCTTCTTCTTAGCAGACTTCCCAAATGAGCTTTGCTTTATATTCCTAGAATTCGCCTCCCCGCTGATCATTCGTCAGCACTTTTGCCAATACAGATTGCGGAATGCCTTTTCGAAGGCAGGATAATAAATCAGCCTTGATGAGAGGCCGACCTTGTCGGAATGACAAGAGGGAGGTTCCTAAAATTAGCTCCGAAATGTCAGAAGTAGAGGCGGGCTTTTTAGCCTCTCCTGGTCAGTAGATTTCGTCCTTGCCAGTACCCCTACGTGAGACGGGGATCAACATATGATTTTATTTCTTCGCGAAAGAGAGTGATTAAGTAGCCGTTTAAAGAAATTGTTGTACGTCACGCGATACCATTGTGTTTTTATAAAAGAGAGGGGACTCTTAAGGGCCTTGGAGGGCGAATGAAGCGATCTGAATAAAACGTACGCTCAAGAGTGGTTCTTGGTTAAGGAATAGAATTCGAGAAAGGGCAATTTGTTTATAGCCATTAATTCTCCGCAGTAAATTGAACAGCATGAGGAGGGAGGATATGGGAGAGGTGACACTGAGAGAGAAAGACAGCAGACGCACCCTACTTGTCCCCATGTTTGAGAGACCTCAGATCATCGTCCAAGTAACACTGGAAATAATCGCAACCGTGAACTGCGGAAACTGAGAGCAGGAATGATGCTTTACACAAGTGTCATCCAGGGTGGCTAGACTTTAGGAGAGAGAGGTCAGGTGAGGCCAAAGCAAATGGTGGGAGCAATGGAATAGTCAAGTGTATAGCCTTTCACAGGTCATAAAGAGAACGGCCAGCGGACCAGGTTTTGGAAAGGGATGTTGAGGAAAGTTAAGGATGTTATACAACTTTGTGTTGCTCAAAATCCGGCCAGTAAAGGAGGATTGAGAATATCTCTTGCAGAATCTGTTAAGAGCAATGGTATTGGGGTTTGAAAGCGAAAGTAACTTGTGCACATGATGTATTCCCTTCAAAGAGAGAGGTTGGCATCACATCGGATTCACAACATCATAGTGCCTACAGCGCCGGGGAGCGAACTCGGAAAGGAGCTTTATGGAGAAGATATGAATCTACCTCGGTTTTGGACAGGGCTCTATTATGGTGTTTTGTAGTAGAGGTGTGGGGTGGTTCTAACTCGTATATTACGCAGCCATAGTCGGTTCGATCGCGATTAGGGCGAAGTGTAGAGACGCTTAAAACGGACTTGCAAATCGACACCAATCGGCGCAAGATTTTTGAGGCGTGCGAATGACGTAAATAAGGGTCATGGTTAGCCATAGCGGGTGCCACAAGTCCGTTTTCAGGAGTTTAATAGCACGGTGGCGCATGTTAGGTGGTTCTCAAGAATGAGTCCATAGTAAAAAATTTCGCAATTTGTGAAGCTTTACACGGGAAATACGGAGAACCATATAAGGTTAGGTTGGAGGAAGAAAGGTGGCATGTTTTTCAATTCCCTTTTTCATTAAATAGTTTACTCGCTGAGTAGTTTTTGTGGGTTGAGAAATAGAATTAGGTTCCATGAGGGAATTATCCCATGTGGAAGATATTCTCCAACGGCTATTTTTTTTTTTTTAATGTTTTTAACAATGTATTACTCTAACAATAGTTGTAGTTGCCGTTCAAGAAATGGTGTGGTGGGTGAGCTGACCGTAAGTATTTTATTGAGTATTAGTCAGGTGTAATGAGAGGGAAACAGGCTAGTCAGTCAGTTGCGAGCTCAAGGGAGTCCAGGTATGTACATATGTAAGAGTCTTTTATTTTTTATCATATTATATATATATGCTTATTATTATTGTTTGTAGAGAGAGAGAGACGAGACGAGGATGGAGAGAGAGAGAGAGAGGAGTAGAAAGAAGAGAGAGAGAGAGAGAGAGGAGAAGAGAGAGAGAGAGAGAGAAGATGTAGAGAGGAAGAGAGAAGAGAGAGAAGAGAGGGAGAGAGAGTAGGAGAGAGAGAGAGAGAGAGGAGAGAGAGAGAGAGAGAGAAGAGAGAAGAGGAGAGAGAGAGAGGAGAGAGAGAGGAGGAGAGAGAGAGAGAGAAGAGAGAGAGCAGAGAGAGAGAGAGAGAGAGAGAGAGAGAGAAGAGAGGAGAGAGAGAGAGAGAGAGAGAGAGAGAGTAGAGAGATAGAGAGAGAGAGAGAGAAGAGAGAGAATTTTTTTCTTACCCCTTCATTTTTAGCCTCCATAAAGCAATAGTCAGAATTGAAATTCAAAAATATTTCATGGAGGTTGGCGTAAATGCGTATTCTTCTCTTATTCCAGGAAATGAAGTAAGTATTAAGTACGCTAATCTAACTAAACCTGAAAGTAAGAAAATTACCCTAAGCCACCTGACCGAGCCTGGAACACAGAAATTTCCCCCTGAAACTTATCGGCCTGGTGAAAACCCTTGAAATTCCCTGAAAATTCCCAGCGAAAAATACCCACTTAGAAATTGAAACCCCTGAAAACACTGAAAGAAAAACCCCTCGAAATTGTTCAATCGGGAAATTGGCCCCTATTGAGATTGTTCCCTGAATTTGATGAGTTTATCATTTTGTGAATTGTATATTGTTTTTTTATATTATACGTGTCATATTTATGGACGAGACCAGAGTGTTTAAATTTTTTTTGGGTGTTATTCAAATTTTTTTAGTCTTGTTTTTTTTTTCTCGTTTGTTTTTTGTTTAATGGTTTCAAATTTTTCTTTTACATCTGCATTGTTTTTTTTTATTTTTTAAATATTTATTCATATTGCTTTTGCTTCTTATATATAGTATCTATATATTGTAGCATGTTCTATATAAATAATTAATATTTTTATATTAGGGATATTATATATAATTAACTATATATAAATAATGTGTCATATTATTATAATTATATATATATATATATATACCTAATTATATATATAAATATATATAAACAATAATACTTATTAATAGACTTTTGTGTATATATCATATATATATATTAATAATATATAATGTATATGTATATATTATATTTATTTCGTGTTATAGTATTATTATATATATTATATATATAGTGATAAGACATAAAATCCCTTGTTGTTATTTTTTATGTTTATAATATGTTGAATTACTTCTTTTTCGTTTATGCGACACCAGTAGTGTTTTATTTTAAATTATAATTTTGACCGGATTGGACGATTTGAACTACTGACTGATATGAAATTAATAATATACTTAATAATGACTCGCTTTTTTTTTTTTTTTTAAGTTTTTTTATAGCTTAATTTTATTTCTTATTGCTTAATAAACTTGCAAAAGTGTGTTATTTTTTTTCGCTCCTTCATTTTTCCCGACCAAATTTATCACACCCACTCCTTTATACTCTTTGTTGTTTTTTTATAACAACTACAATGACAGCCTGGCATCTGCAATATAGATGCCAGGTCATCAACATAGAGAAAAATTGACTGTCGCCGGGATGGAAGTAACGATCATTGGATCCGGAACACCTTCATCCAGAGTAAAGTGGCGTGATAGAACAGAAGAGCACCGAACCTGGATAGATCAGTCTAACAGAAGGTATTTAATAAAGAGAGGGAGCTATTCTAGGAAACCGAGCAAGTGGAGTTTAAGGAGAACCCCAGTTCTCCACGTTTTGTCATAAGCTTTTTCAAGGTCAAAAGAAGACACCAAGAACCATCACACCAGTTGAGAATGCTTCCCGGATGATCCAGTTTTAACAAGGAATCCACGGTCGAGCGATTTTTATGGAAGCCAAACTGGAAGTTTGAAAAAGTCTGGCGACTCTCCAGAACAGGGAGAATGCGTCCCGAAACCATTTTCTCCATTAATTTACAAATATGACAGGTCAGCGAAATTGGTCTTTGGTTGTCCGCCAACTTTGGGTCTTTCCCAGGTTTGGGAATAGGGATTACAAAAGCTGTAGTCCAAATCCAAGTCCAAGGCATCATCAACAGCTTATTGAAGGGAGAGAGTGGGATAGCTGTAGCCTGATGAAAAGGAGCCCACTCCGCTTGGTCATAACACCAGCTGGAATTGGGTTTTAACATTAGGCTTGGTGCAAGTTCATTTAAGGCTATTGGGTAATGGTCACTGCCGCATAAGTGATCAAGCGGGACCAGGTGAAGCCATCCATAAGAGAATGAGAGCAAATGGAAATATCTATACAGGAAGAAGTGGGTGTATCTAAATGTTAAGGTATCCTAAGGAAAATGGGTTAGGAGATCAACAAGGATCTTAGACTTAGACGAGGTGACGGAGTCGCCCCATAAAGGGTGACGAAAATTGAAGTCTCTCAGTTTAACAAGCGGAGCGGGGAGCTGCTTAAAAAGGTCGGCTAAGTCATTCTTAGTAAACTCACTACTAGGAGCCAGGTAAATCGAACAGATAGCCAGATCGATGGACAAACGGATACGGGCTGCCACTGCATAAAGTCTAGTTCGAAGAGGGATTGGAGAATAGGGGATAGACTTATGAACGAGAATTCCTGCACCTCCTCTATCATTGTCACCTCTTTCTAAAGCAGTTAGCGGCGATTTGTATTCCGATGGTTGGGAGAAATCGCGATAGCATAGTTGCAGTTCCTGCAAGCATATACACTTTGGTGTGCATATGCTAATTAGTTGAACAAGTTCTTCAAAATTAGAGTAGTAGCCACGATAATTCCATTGAAGGAAGGTGGCCATGCTATGTTATTATGAATGTTATGAGGATAGACTCTTTGAAACAAATGTCTCTATGTGGCTAGATATAATATTGGAGGTGGATACAGATGAAGAGCAAAGGCTGAGACGTGGGTCCCGAAGAGGAGCAATAAATCCTGGTGGTAAGGAATAGTCGTACAACAGAGATTTTGAGTGTACAACCGGGTTTGGGAGGGGGTTTTCTGAAGTATTTGGTGGAGGGACTTCGCCATGAATGTGAATTAAGCTGAGTTCAGCCAAGTCCATGTTATTATGTGGACTTGGTTGATCGTTGGACGAGCAACCAGGGTGCTCATTTCTGGGAATGGGAGCGATATCAGTATCTGCCAAGCAAGCAGATTCAGAAAAGTGTGAGAAGATGGTGTTACCGGAAGTCATTTTTTTAGAGGGTGTTGGAGTAGCGATATTGGGATCCGTTAGGTTACGAAAGTCTGATGCTGGAGACTGTTTGTGAGTCACCAGGTGGGTTATTTTGGGAGACTGTAGAATTTGAGTTGAGATGGGAGATTTATAGGTCTCCTTTCGTACCGCCACTGATCCAGAACGCTTGGAGCTTTTGCGGTGTTTGCGTTGAACGGTCTTCCATTCACCTCCCTCGGAAGCGCAGGAAGCATTAGAAAGAGAGTGGGTCGTCACATCAAGCTCTATTTGGGAACTATAATCCATTTCATTCGCTAAGGCATAGAATCCTTTAAGGAGTGCTGAGATAGGAAATTCAAGGGAAGAGTTGTAGGAGGATTCAGAACTGGAATAACCCTGCAAGTTATCTGAGGATTGGTTGGTGGGTTATTCGAAAGTTGTGGTTGCTTGACTACAATATAATGATGTTAATGCCTTTGTCTCGGGAATAGACTTATGAAGAGGTCTCTTCAGAGTTGCATTTTTTTTTTTTATATATCTGTGGTCGGTGTATTCTGCTTTAGAAATTCAGATGTTTTATATTTTAGCGAGTAATCTTTTCAATAGTGGCCTAATCCTTTTGTTTTCTTTTTTAGGGAATCTTCTTCAAGTTGGAAGTAATGGTGGGAGAGACAGATTAGGGGTAAAGACGGGCAGGCCTCTACTTGAGTTTGATTGAACTCGTCGGGAGGGAATTGAGGCAGAGTTTCTTGGGCAGGAAATGCCTCTCCAAGCTATGTGGGAGGATGAACAGACTTTGTTTTTATTGTGGTCAGTTGACAAGCTAGTACTCGGGATAGGGCTGTTGACGGAATCTTGGGTCAGAGATTTTATTGGACGGCGTTTTTGACTGCTTTGAATAGTCGGGCATATAGGAAGTTGCAGGCGAAGACAGGTTTACAAAAATTGCTCGTTTTATTGGGATTTGGGGGAAAGAATTCTACTAGAATGGAGTTGTGTCGGTAGGTTGACACGCAGAAACGGGGAGGCTGCTACAATTGTAGCATAAGATTTGGCCTTGGGATCTTGTAGGAATATTGTCTTTGAGGCTGGTGTACTGGCATCTCTTCTGTTCAATTTTGTACGGGTGATTCCTTCCGTGGGGTGTGTTTCACAGGGAATGCTGGTGAAAATCTTTTTTTTCCCAACAGACTAGGCATATATTCATTCGCCGGTTCCCCTAACATCATTTCTCCGAGGATAACCAAACCGCTGGTATTTAAAACAACTCTGGGTCAGGGAATAAAAGTACGAACACTGTTGGCTTTGTAAACAACCCAATTTTTCCCCTTAGTGGTGGAAAGGGATGTTAAAAGGTCAGTAAGTAAACGAGGATTTGGGGGGGTCAGGCGAGTCCCGACGATGTGGGGGGGGGATCTGTAAACGTTTACGTTAACACAGGAAATCTCTTTCTGCTGTAGATTTTTTAAAATGACAGCAATATTCTTCGTTTTTCTGTTCTAAAGAATAAATAGTGTCTTTGGATGTTTCTTATTTCAACATCAGGAGTGGAAATAAGAGGGATGTTTCCAAAGAGAAGTTAAGGATGAACAAGATAAGACTTAGATTCTCGGGTGGCTGCTTGAAACGAAAAAAGACCCAAACCCCATTCCTTATCTCAAGTGACTAAAAGGGGGGGGGCGTTATTCTTTCCAATTCCTTAAGCTTTTTCAAATGCATCGCTAGAAGATAGTTCTTTGCTCTAGTAAGAGCTTTTGGAGGTGGTGGATACATCAATAGTAAACATCCGCAAATATTGTCAGATGGCAGTCCAGGAGGGGGAGCAGCATTTGGAGTAAAACAATTGAAGAACGACTAGGACAGAGGGACGCCCTTTTAAAGGATTGCCCCAACCGTTTGGACACCTGGGGTGTCGAGGGCGTGCGTACCAGACAATGAATAGTTGAGGTAACCCAGAGGACTTTTAGGTGTAGTAGAAGGAATAAAAGTGAAAACACCTGCTGCTCTGTGAGTAGGAGGGACCAAGGTGGGGTCAGGTTGGGTGCCCAACAGTTGGTAATTGTGCATCCTTGATTTAACTATTTTCTTTACAAGTTATTTTCATAAAAGTTAAACCACAGACTTCATCTTCATAGATGAGTATATATATAACAATAAAACAAATAAAATAAAAGTAAAAAACAGGATGTACTGGAAAAGCATATATTTCATAAGAAAGGGTATTCCTTCTCCCCACAGCAGGTCACAAACCAGAGATTTGCACAACTTTACGGACCAAACTCTATAAGGTAGGCTGTGGATGCAACGGGCTGTGATGGATAAAAAAGGGAGGATATCCTCTTTTTTTTCAAGAGGGAAAGGACGTACAAAGTACTTAAAGGCATAAAGGGATTGATGGGTCAGAATAAGAAAAAGGAGATA
>JABUQX010082558.1:50000-52283 GCA_015478945.1 Trachelipus rathkii | reverse complement strand
TCCGTCAAGTACATCCTTCTCCCTTATTATCATTAGTTATTTAATTAATATTATTATTAATTATTAATTATATATATAATTCAATTAATATATAATTATATATAATAAATTATTAATAATAAATAATCTTATATAAAATATATTATTAAATAATATATATAATTATATATTTACTAATTAATTAATATTAAATAATTTAATTATATTAATTTTAATATATATAAATTAATTTATATATATTATTATAAATAATAAATTATAATTATATATTTATTATAATTTATATTATTAAATATAATAATGTTAAATAATATATATATTTAATAATATTTAATCAATTATATATAATTAATTATGGAATTATATAATTTTATATATATTGATTAATGACTATATATATTTTATGTTATAAATTATATTATTATTTAA
The DNA here is from genome assembly GCA_015478945.1 of Trachelipus rathkii. Lineage (NCBI taxonomy): Eukaryota > Metazoa > Arthropoda > Malacostraca > Isopoda > Trachelipodidae > Trachelipus > Trachelipus rathkii. The sequence goes on along the minus strand of JABUQX010082558.1, from coordinate 51,854 downwards.
TTAATATATTATAATAATATATCATAATTACTTAATAATATTAATTATTATATATATATATTAATTATTAATAAATATATATAATAATAATATATAATTAATAAATATATAATATCAATTTATATTATATAATAATAATTAATTATAATTAATAAATTTAATAATTAATAATAATAATAATTAATAATATAATTATAATAATAATTATATTATAATATATAATTTAATATTTAACACATAATGATAATAATAATAATAATGAAAACTAATAATAATATAATTAATAATAATTTATATAATCATAATATAATAATATTATTAATAATATAATATAATATTAAATTAATAATTAATAAAATAATAATAATAATAATATATATTTTAATTTAATAATAATAATTTATAGGAATTAATAATTATATCAAATATATTAATATATTAACCTAAATACGAATTAACATAAAGGGAGGGTTGAAATGAGTCAAAAAGATAATATGAAAAATAATAATAATGTAATAATATATAATAATCAATTAATAATAATATAATTTAATAATAAATTAATAATAATAATATATAATAATAAATTAATAATAGTAAGATATAATAATAATAATAATATAATAATAATATAATAATAATAGATTATAATAATAATATATAATTAAATACTAATAATAATAGATAATAATAATAATAATAATAATAATAATAATAATAATAATAATAATAATAATAATAATAATAATAATAATAATAATAATAATAATAATAATAGCACCGATTATTATTATTATGGTGATAGCAAGAACGTTACACACAATTCTATTAATAATATTATCAAAGTTTAAATTAAAATTACTTTTTTTTTTCACCATAACAATAATATTAATTATATTACAAAATAACATTTTTTAATAAAAATGACAAGACAATAAAATGATTATTTAATTAATAATTATGAAAGTTCACATCTCATGGGCAGTGCCCTTTTCTAGGGGGGGGGGGGAATTCATCAAGGTAATTTCTGCCTAGGATCCTGACGAATTATCGAACCGTGTCCTATGATTATGTTGCTCTGCCCATGGCACGATGGTAGAGGTAAAGGATAATTATTAAAATTATTTTAAGGATAATCATTTCAATATTTATTTTTATACCAAATTTAGAAAATACCTTCTCATTTACAACTTGTGGTGTTGTGTGGTGTAGTGTGGTGGAATTTATGTCTTATCCGCCTCTATATAAACATATACCAAGTAGTTCAAATACATATCTGAATCCGCAATAGTTAAATTAAATCTTGGACTTTATATCCGCATCGTATTTAAAGTGCAAGTTCTACATCCACATGCCTTTATGTGTAAATATATTTTGAAATAGGATACTCTCATCCAATATGAATCCATGGAGGTTTAAAATCAGATGCCAGACTTTCTTCTAAATTCATTGTGTTTTTTTAGAAGGCTAATAATACTGTAAAAGCGATGTAACATAACATAACGATATCTAATTAAATATATCTTACACATGGTAAAACAATATACAAGTATTATCGAAGTTCAAAATGAGATAGACAGGTTGATATTAAAACTAAATAGATGTTTAAAACGATAAAGGTAGCTTTACAGATTCTGTCGAAATTCAAAATGAGATAAGCTTTATAGACTGTGTCGAAGTTCAAAACCAAACTGGCAACTTTACAGACTGTATTGAAAGTTCAGAAAGCAATGCACAATTTTACAGACTGTGTTGAAAGTTCAGAACGGAACAAATAACATTACAGAATGTGTCGAAAGTTTTGAAAGGATTATACAACTTTCCAAAATAAATATATATATATATATATATATA
>JABUQX010082558.1:0-15000 GCA_015478945.1 Trachelipus rathkii | reverse complement strand
TATATAGTATATATATAATTAGTATATTATAATATATATATATATAATTATATATATATAATATATATCTATATTATATAATATATAGTATATAACAAAAATAGCAGAAGAAATTAAAAATTAAAAGAATAAATTTGAAATTAAAGAGGAAAAATAATATATTTTTTTTTTACATAAATAATAATGAGAACGATTCCATTTTGTCTGATAAAATGGGATATTTGAATGTGTGATTGCAACTATGTTAAAATAAGAAAATGTGAAAATGACTATATATAATTAAAATTATCAATATAAAAATATAGCTAAAAATATAACTAAATATATGTGGGTATATATATATATTAATATATATATATTCGTATATATATATATATATATTATACTATATATATTATATATATATATATATATATATATATATATATATATATATTATAAAATATATAGAATATATATATACTAGGTAAAATATAATATATATATATATATAGTATTATAAAATATATAGAAACATTAACAAGGCAAAAGATTCGAATAATTGTAAAATAAAATACTATATTAAAAATAATTTAGTTATTTTCAAATTAACCTGATTGTTATGTGTGTGTGTATGTGTGTGTGTATGTGGTGTGCGTGTGGTTGTGTGTGTTTGTGTGTGTTTAGGTGTGTTTGTGTGGTGTGTGTGTGTGTGTGTGTTGTGTGGTGTGTAAGTCTACTCGAAAGAGTCAGGTAATATTTTGTAGTCGTCTATTTATTATGGAAAATAATTATTTTTCCTTTCTAATTTTTAGTTTTTTGTAAATGTTTTAATTCTCATTTTAATTTCTCTACTATTTTATTACCAATTATTTTCTTTCAGTATTCTAATAACTACTTTACTATTTGAATGTTATTATTTTATCTGAAGATGTGTCAAATGAGATCTGAAACGTCCTGTCTATATTAAATACTGAAACAGATGTTGTCAGTGTTTTCTTCGTCTTTCTTTTCATTATATATATTATCATATATATATATTATATATCATTATATATATATACTATATTATATATTATATAATATTATATATATATATATATATATATATATATAATATATTATATAATATATATACTATAACATGTAAATATATATATATATATAATATATATAATATATATATATATATTATATATTATATATATATTATAGTATATATATATATTATTATATATTTTTTAATTAATTCTTATACTATTATATAATATATAATTAATATAATATATATTATATAATAATATAGATCTATATGATATTATATATATATTATATATATATATATATGTAATATATAATTTGTATATGTATATATATTTATATATCCTAATATATATATAATATATTAATATATTATATAATAATATATATATATATATATATATATAATTATATTATAATATTAATATATATAATATAATTAAATATTATATATATATATATATATATATATATATATTATTATATATTATATATAATATTATATCATAATATATATAATTAATATTATATATATATATATATTAAAATTAGTTATATACTTATATTATTACATGATATATAGTTATATATATTATATAATATTATATAATATTATAACGATTATAAATTCCGAAAGTGAGTTTATAATTGACCTTTATGTATCGTATATTAAAACAATATATTAATAACCTCAACATAATAGAATTATCATCAACATATAGTATTATAGTTATGATAATAAGTATTACACCAACATTTTAAAGAAGAACATCACAAAAATTCCGATAACAATCAAGAAGATTCTTTAACTAGCTACAATAAAGAATAAAAATAATTTTTTCATGATATGGTGCCTCGGAGAATCATTGCTCTTAAGGAAGCACAAAACCAATGATAAATATAAAATATAGCGAGAATAGGTAATAACTTGTTTGAACAATCATTATTTAAGTAACTAAAAAGTTAACTAATGAAAAGTGAAAAGAAAGGCGACGTAAAAACTCTATCTGACAACATCAATTTGTACACTCATTTAGATAATATTATGACTGGTATTTATCTGTTATTCATGTGATACATCTATTTACGTTACTCTATTGTGAGCATCAATACTATAGATCTATGCTCTATAAATAGATAATAATAAAAAAACACACACACACCCTACACACACACACACACACACCAGCACACAGTTATTAGACAAATCACACACACACTCACAGCAACACGAGCACAAACATACACATCTGAGCATCACACAAACATTAACAAACACAACAGTCACACGCACAGCTACACACATCAAGCAGACGATGAGTTTTTGAGAATTGTCCGAGTGGATGGCAGGACAAATCTAGTAGGAATAAGATAATTCAATAGTCTGCTGATCATAATAAGATATTATTACTTATATAATAAATATTTACTAGAAGACCATGCGTAAAATAAATCGAGTATGTCTCAGTCGCCTAGAACATATACACCATTCTCACATAGGAGCGAGATGTAAACAGCATCACTCACACACTCACACACAACAACTAAATAACACATACACTACTTCTGATATAAACCCAGTTTTAAGCACAGACTTAACAACAATCAACACAACTCAAATCAGTTACCTGAACTAAAATTTATTTTTTAATTATAGTATTATTTTTAGAATATTTTGTGGTTAATTTTCACAATTATAATTTATTATTTATAGTAAATTTTTATATAAGGGGGAATAGAATATTATAACTTAATATATTATACTATTTTTTATTTACTTTCATCTTTCTCTCTTTTTTTCACATTTTTTTTTATGTAAAGGGGAGTAAAATTATTTTTTTTTTTTTAATTTTGTCTATGTTTATTTTTCTTATATTGAAAAAATAAAATATACGAAACTAAAAAGAATGATAAAACATAACAAATGTTTCTTCAACATAACAATTACAGAGGGGATAAAAAAGTAACCTTTAAAAATAAAAAAAAAATGAAAAGAAAAACGAACAGAACAATTCTTAAAAACAATATTTATATAACTTAATATCATTATATATTTTATATTAAATTATTTAATATTACATTTTACTTATATTTCTATAATATCTATCTATATTATATAATATAATTTAAGTAGTTAAATAATCTATTGAGATTAACAATTTGTATATATATATATTTTTAATTATTATATATATAATTTTATATTATTATATATATATAAAAATATAACTATATATTGATGAATATATATATATATAAATCTAATTATTTATATATATATATTTTTAATTTATATATATATATTAATTATTATATTATATTAATTATTATTATTAATAATATATTATTATTATATCTTAATATAAAATATATATATAATTAAATTAATATATAATATATTATCTTCAATAAGATATATGATATATTGTATATTAATTATATATATATTATATCTATATATATATAATTATTATCATAATATATTATATTAATATAATATAATATATATGCTAAAGTAAACTTGAATTTATTTTAAAACGTAATGAGGACCCTGAAAGTTTTAAATGGTTATTCCAACACCGAGAAACCAAAAAGACAAATATTTTAAATATATTAATGATATATATATATACATATATATAATATATATATATTTCATATATATTATCTATAAATATATATATACTTATCTAAAATATAAAATATTTATATATTTTATATATATATTAAATAAAAAATAGTTTATATATATATATATCGTAGTATATATATAATAATAATATATATATATATATATATATATATAATAATAATATATATTATATTATATATATATATATAATATATATATATATAATATAGTATATATATATATATAATTAATATAATATATTATATATATAATATATTATAGAGTGAGTGTTAAAAAATATGCTTTTTAGGTATGAATGCGATTTAGAGTATAGATAAAAAGACAGCACCTTGAAAATGATGAGAAACGGTAAATTATAATAATATAATATAATATAATAATAATAATAATCAATAATAATGATAATAATAATAATAAAATATATATAATAATATAATAATAATAATAATAATAATAAAAACAATAACATAACACTAACAACAATAACAATACTAACATAATGATGAAAATATTCCACTCTAAACTGCATAATGTAGTACATCTATATATTTTTATAATATAAAATAATAATAAAAAAATAAAATAATAAATCAATAATAAAATAATATATATAATAATAATAATATAATATAAATTAATTAAAATAATATAATAAAATAATAATATAAATAATATTAACAATAATACTCATAATCAAAATAATAATAATAAATAAATAATAAAAATATAAAATATATAAATTTAACACTTATTTGTAAAAATCTTATATTTATAAAATTTAATTAGTATTCCTTTATTAAATTAATATTACATGACAATAGAATAAAAAATATAATAATAATAATAAAAATATTATATAAAATAATTTATAAAATATATATATAATAATAATAATATATAATAAATAAATATAATAAATAATATTATAAAAGAAAATATTAATTTAAGTATTTTAATAAAATAAAAATAATAATAATAAGGACTCATATTTTTAAAATATTTTGTTTTTATAATAATAATAATATTAAATATACTAATAAAAATAATGGAAATAATAAAAATAAGATTAGCAAAATAAAAAATAAATAAAAATTATCACGTTATTTTACAATCTATAACCTTTTAATAAAATTCAATAAATAAAATTAATTATTAAAATGATTAAAAATAATACAAAAAATATATAATTTATATGAATAAATAATATAACATTATTTAATATTTACATACAAAATATACATACAAATATATTTTATATATAATATATTAAAAATAATATATAAATAATAATCAAAATAATAATAATATAATAATAAATAATATATAATAATATAATATAAATATCTAATTATATTACATAGATAATTTACAAATAGTTTGAATATAATAATATAGTATGTATAATTAATACTAATCATAATAATAAATTTAAATAATTAATAATAATAATAAATCATATTTTATAATTAATAATATAATTATAATTATTATTATTATTATTATTATTATTATGGTATCATTTTTTATTAAATTTTAATATTAAAATGAACATCGAATATGACGAAAGCTTTTTGAACTGGTGAGTGTTCCAATTTACGAAACAGAACTTCATTTTTGAAATCCTTTAGTTTACACATTTTTTTTCAATATTCCAGGAAAACGAACATCGCTTCGCCAAACAAAGCTGTGTTCGACGAAATTTTAAAAATGGTCTGTATGTATCAACTGGCTTGGCTTCTTAGAATATCAATGCATAATGGTCTATAGATATATAATAATATATAAATATTAATATAAATATATATATTAATTAATATATATATTATATTAATAAATATATATATATATTTATACTAATTATATATATATATATTATTATATATAACTTTATATATTTTAATATACAATATAATATAATGTAATATATATATTTTATAATAATATATATTATATAAGATAATTACTTATATATATATATATGAATTAATATATAAAATTAATATATAATATAATATTTATAAAAAATAATTATAATATATAAATAATAAATATACTATAATATAATTATAATATAATATATTCTATATATAATTAAATATAAATATTTTATATATATTTATATAATAATAATATTTATATCTTAATATTATTAATTTATATATATATGAATATATATATATATATAATTTATATATATATATATTATATAATATATTATAATATAATTTATCACAATTATTATTAATCATTATATAATAATATATAAATAATGTTATAATATATATATAATATAATATTATTTATTATATATTATTAATATATAATATATTAATATCAATATATATTATATATATATAATATAATTATATAATATAATTGTTCTATTATTATATTAAGATATAAATATTATATCTATTATTATATATTAATATTTATATATTTAAATATTATATAATTTAATATATATATTATATTATAATTATATAATATTAAATATATTTATATTATAATAAAATTATTGTAAATATAATAATATATATTATATTTTATATATATTATTAATATATAATATATATTATCAATATATTTATATATATCATATATTAATATATATATTATATATATATATATATATATATAATATATATTATATATATTATAATTTATTAATATATATATTATATATATTATATATATATATATATTAAATATATTATAGAATAAAAATTAATAAACTAGTATGTTTAATATATAATAATAAAAATAAATTAAAGGGTCTAGTGGTCAAAGCGATGAGCTTTCCACATAGAGGTCGAGATTGCGACCCTTGGTTACGTTGGAGTGCCAACTTTCTTATGACTGAGTATTGCTACTAAGGACTATATTCTTTGTATCATTGGCAAGTATGTTTATCTGAGGGTCTCCTCATATAAATATTTGAACCAATGTTTAATCACAAATTGTGTGGTCCCTCAAAAATTTGTAATATGTTACAAAGAAATAATTTGTAATTCCTTAATGCAAAGAAGACCATAAATTAGGGCTTGTCGTCGGATTTATTTATTTACCATTTGCATTGAAAAGAAATGACTATATCTGCGTTTAATTGGAGAATATGTTTTTTAAGAAGAGACATATTTCCATATATATGTTTTTATGAAGCCTTATTTTGTAACAGCGTAAGATATAGGCTTAACAATATCGACAATAACTGCAGGTAGGACGTATCAACTATATACGAACATAAATTAAACGTTAATGAGTATAATACAAAAAGAATTTTAATTTTAATTCTACCAACCTTCAAAAATTAAATTTTTGGCAGACGCTTTTTAACTATTTCTTTTTAATTGTTAGCCAAAACATATTTCTAATTCTAATAAAAATCCATTACCTTAAATTAATAAATTTTGTTAACTGTGTCTGTTTTAGGAATTATATTAGATTACATTATTTAAAATAAATTTTAAATATTTTTTAGGATTAAATATGTTTGGATTTATCTGTTTGTTTGATTGATTAATTTAGTGTGTATCTTTACTTTTCTTCTTTTTTTAACACTTTACTTTTCTCTCTTCTTTACCCGACTAATGTGAAGAATATAAATTATTAATTTATGTGCTCGTATAGTATACGTTTTATATAAGTGGATGCATACAAAACTTTTTAATTATGCCTTTTATATATTTATAAAACTGCCATTTATATGATATATATATACTAATATATATAATATATATATATATATTTATATATATTTTATAATATTATATATATATATATATATATAAGTAATTATAATATTCAGGTCTAAATCTGGAAAAATGGTTTGAGCGAAGCGGAAGTTATTAAAATTCTTCTTAAAACAATAGTGTCATATATATATATATATAATAATATATATTATATATTATATAATATATTATATATATATATATAACACCCTTTCCGTCTATACAATATATATTCTTTTTATGATATATATCTTCTTATATCATTTCCTATAATTATATTATAATAAATATAATTTATATATATATATAATATATTCTATATATTATATTATTATATATATATATAATATATATAAAATATATTATGTTTACCATATATATATATATATAAATATATATAATATATATATACAATATATTATATATAATATATTTAATAATATAAATATATATATATATATATTATAATATATATATAATATATATATAATATAATAATAAGCTATATAAATAATATATATATAGTATATATATATATATATATATATATATATATATTATATATAATTATATATAATATTATATATATATATATTATATTATATATAATAGTTGTTACACAGAAAATGCATGAATAACAGAAATTATCAGGTTATAGATGTGGAGTAAAAAGGTTAGTAATACTTAGAGGGGTAATGGAGTAAAGGAGTACCCCTAAGATTACTTAACCATTCACTACATCTATACTGATAATTCTGTTTCAATGCATTTTTTCTGTTTTACATATATATATAAATATATTATATTATTATATATATATATATATATATATAGATTATAATATAATATATAATAATATATTATTAATATATAAATATATATAAATATATAATATAATATATTATTATATATTAATATTTATATTATATATATATATATCTTATATATTATATATATAATAATATATATATATATTATAATTTATAATTATATATATATACTTATAATAGATAATAATATAATAATATAATAATAAATAATAATAATAATAAAAATATATAATAATTATAATAATAATAAGTATAATAATAATAATAATATAATAATTATTAATTGATGTAATTGGAAAATACAAGCTTCACTGAATTCTGTTTTGTTATAGTGAATTACCCGGTAGGATTTCCAATTCATTTGAAGGATAAACTCTACTCTCCTGTTCTGAAACTTAAACGTCGGCTTGAATGTGGGTATTTTACTTTATTCATAAAGACTCAGCTGGACTATACGCAATGAATAAAAAAAAGCTGCCAAAACAATGGAACATTGGGCGCAAAAACCTTAAAAATGCGCCATGCGCAATCGCAACTTCTCACGAGATAAGTAGACTATATAAGAAACAGTTTTAAAACTACCTATATTCCCTCCCATTTTTTTATTTTAGGGTATTTTTCCTTCTATTTTTCACAATAACATTCCAAAATTAATTAAAATAAGTCGTATTATTTTTGTAATATCAATATCTGTTTTTATTAGAAATTTTCGGACACTTTAATTATCGTATATGAATGAACATTTGTTTTTCATAATTGATTGCTTAATTTTTGTAATGTGGCCAATGAAAAATACAGCATGTGGCAACTGTGAAACAGAATATCGCAGAACAAAATCGATAAACTTCGTCTTATTTTTTTCCTGTTTTTTTAATGAAGAATAACGAGGAAAAACGAATAATAGAAAAAAGACTCCGAAAGATTTTCGGGATTGTTCAAAGCATTTGATTTCTGTATAAGTTTAAACGACTTTCTGTGTTTCTCGTGAGTAGTTGGGGACTAACCGAATGGCGACGAGGAAAAATGGTCGACACACATTGAAACAATTCACGTACAACCGCGGAGGGGTATTAGGTTAGTTATGTTATGTTTATGTTATGTTTGGTTAAGGTTAGGTTTAGGTTTAGGTTAGGTTGGGTTAATACTCAGGTTAAGGTTAAGCTTTATTGTTGGATTAGGTTCGACAGCTCTGATTACAGATTTTTATAATCAATGTCTCTATTTCCTGTTGACCATTCGTCCTTGTGCATTTGGGTATAGGTCGTAATTATCATGGCCCGCTCACCTCTTTAACAAGAATTGGAATTTCCTCAGAAAGAGCTGGCGTCTCAAGTTTACCGAAAAAGCACGCACTGGAGTAGCAAATTTTTTAATCACGTTGGCTGCTCGAGAATGCAAATTAAATATATATAAATTTGAATTTATTGTTAATAGAAGCGTTAGAAGAAGATAAATAAATTAGTCCGACAGTCTTTTATTCAAAATCACGGTAAAGCTATATTATATATATATTATATTATATAATATAATATATATTATATATATATATATATATATATAATATATATATATTATATATATAGTATAAATTAATAATATATAATAATAAATATATTATATATATATAATATATATATAATATATATAAATCTTAAGTGGATTTAATATTATTTTATGTATCAACAAATTATTTTAACAAAACTAAATTTAAGAAAAGAGAACTTTAAATATTTTATTATTTAAAACTTAATACGAAGTAATAATAAAATTTATTACATAAACTTTTATTTAAACTTATTTCTTGAGTTGAGTAGGACGATTTTAAACTTGAAATAATTATATGTCACGAAAGTCAAATCTTCAACAAGGCGTAAACTTTAAATATGAACTATTTGAACACTTTTATAAAATAAAGAAATATAATATTTATAAACTTATGATTTGATATTTAGAGTTAAACAAATCATCCGAGATTACACAAGAGGGAAGTTGAAAATAAGCGCGTGTGACCTTCTAGCAGGGAAATTGAAGGAGCGAATGAAATCACACACAGTTTTGTAAGTTTATTAAAAAATATAGGTTTGAAAAAGCACCGAATATCTTTTATTAAATGCAATAATAAACCTTACTAAATGCAAAAATAAACACCATGGGATTAAAGAACCAAAAATGGTTGTGATTTGGGATTTATGGTCGACATCACTAGTTACCTAAATGATCTAAATTTGAAATTACAAGGACCAAATCAGCTTATTACTTCTCTTGTTGCCAATATCAAGAGCTTTGGCCCAATTGAAATTGAGCACGAAGCAGCCAGAATCACGGTGGGAGTAGTGACGAAGAGTGGCTCCATATTTCAAGTTAAAAGAGGGTTTCAGATTTACAAAGCTAAGAGCGAAATAATCTGAATATTTGAAACTTTTTGATGTGAAAGCAGTAATAAAGTTCTAATTTCTTGCAACTTGATTAGATTAAATTACAATCGATGAAACAATTAATCAAAGTTTATAGTTTAGCTATTTATGGATTTTTTATAGCTGAATCCTACACAACATACTGGAAAATTATCCTTTCAATTAGGAATCATTACGGAATATTATATCATTATTTTTCACTACTTACCGATTTAGGAAATTTTTTCAAGTTAAATTAGTCAAGATAGCTAACAGCTATAACTACTGCTAATAATCTTGCAAATCAGCTAAATGAATTACACCGTCTTCAGTATCATCAACAATAACAAATAAACCACAGATCCAGCATCACTATTTAATTAACTTTAAGGTAAGAGTATCTTTAATTTTAATCATTATACTTTTGTTACGTTTTAAATATTTTGTATTTTAAAAATAAAAACATTGTAGCTTCTTGTTTAGGTTAATTAGCATTTATGTAATAACACTTTAATGGCTAAGTTTACTCTCTTGTGATAACATCGATTTAACATAATTTGTAAAACGTACAGGAATTAATGTGCTTTGGGCCGCTAAAACAGAGTTTTTATGCTCTATGCAAACGTCCTTGGTACTTGGTACTTGGATCTTCTCCGTGCCTAAGTTTAAGCGTCACAACTAAAGTTAACAACTTAAAGAAAATTAGAAAAGATTAATTTAAATTATTTATAAGTAATGATAATAAAAAAGTAATAATAATAATAATATTAATTTAATAATTTTAATAATAATAATTAAAATAATTTATCATCTAGAGTCCAATAACAATAACAATAATCAATAATAATCAATAATAATATATGTAAGATGAATAAATTATACAATTAAAAACAAATAATATTTAAAAAACAAATTATAAAATAATAAAAATTAATCATATGATAAATTCTAAGCAAATTTACAGTAATAATAATAATAATATTTAATATAATAATAAATAAAAAGAACAATAAAATAATAATAATAAATAACTTAAAAATTACAATTGAAGTAACAATAACGTAACTGTAATAGTTTCTGTATTGGAGACAATACAATAACAAAAAATGTCAAGAGTGATACAATAACAATAACAATAACAATAACAATAACAATACAATAATAATAATAATAATGAATAATAATAATATTTATAATATAATACATAAATAATAATTAATAAATATGATAATAAATATAATAAAAAAAATAGTTTTTTTTTTTTTTATTTATTAATTGGCGCATATCTATCCAAAATTTAATATATACTTTTTTTTCACATATGGAACATGAGTATGCTTAAATCTTATTGTTAAAACTTATTATAATTACAAAACGAAGGTGAGGGGGGAAACTAGGAACAAAGATCTGGACCCAGCGAACGCCCTGTCCTATTTATTAATATAACCTCGTATGTATGTGTGTGCTAAATTTATTGAAAAATATGATATCCAAGAATATAATAAATAATAATATAATAATAAAATAATATATAATAATATAATATAATAAAATAAATAATAATAATAATAATAATATAATCAATAATATATAATAGTAATAATGAATAAAAAATGATATGATATCGAATAATAATATATATAAATAATAATAATAATAAATAATATCAATAAAAATAATAATAAAATAAATAATAAATAATAAAAACAATAATAAGTATAATAATAATAAAAATTCAAACAGTAATAAAATAATTAACAATAATTGATAATAAAATAATAATAATAATATAATATAATATAATAAATATATATAATAAAATAATAAAATAAATACATGAAATATTATAATAATAATATATAATAAAGATAATAATTATAGAAGAATAGTAATCAATATATAATATCATAAAAAAATAAAAAATGAAATAAATTAATAAAATAATATTAATAAATAAATGATAAGTGTATTCTCAACACCAATGATATATCATTTGATTTTTAATATTTAGAGGAAAGGAAAAAATTTTATGGAAATGTTAAAAAAAAATTATAATATCAATAAATAATATTTCTTGGTAGTTACAAAAAAATTATTTATACATGCGAAGGAGAAAAATAAATTTTCTATCCAGGTATTTTTATATTTTAAATAAGGACTAAATAGTGTTTTAATAATAAAATAAACATATTATATTGCCAAATACACTGTTAAATAAATTTCTATAGATCGATTAACTAATAACTCATATATAATTGAATATTAATACTGAGGAATAATGTCTCTTAGATACATATCGAATCCAAAACTAAATAAATTGCGCATTAACTCACAGATCGACGATCAAGAAATCAAATCATTCAGAATGGAGAAAAATCTATACATCTTTGTGAGGAAAATATAATTAATTTTAACTAAAAAATCATATATGAATAAGAAGCATTATTCCAATAAATAGCGAGTGAGAGTGAGATGAGTGAGAGATAGATAATTATGATGGGGAATGAGATAATATATAATTCGTAGTATGAGAACCTATCTAATAATAATAAATATAGAATAAATAAGAGTATAGAGGGACAGGAGAGAGAGGAATATTAGTTAGTAGTTATAGTAGATAGGTAGGAAATTACAAATATGAGTCTAATTATGAAAAATATAAAATGAATGAATAATAATAGATAAGATTTTTAAATAATTTCAATCACTAAATCCCAAAATAATAAATTAACTATTATTGGAAAATATGTTTTTATAAAAAAAAGTGACAATAACAAATGTTAATAATTATAATAAATAAATATAATAATAATAATATTAAATAATATAAATAAATAATATATATATATTTATAATAATATATAATATATAATTAAAAATTAATAATAATAATATAATTAAATAATATAATATTAAATATTAATATATATATATTATTATTAAATCAAAATATTAAATATAATAATAATATACATAACATATATATAATATAACAATAAAGTAATTTGGTTATCAGAACAGATTATACCACAATATAATTATATTAAAGAATTATAGTTTTATAAAAATAAAAAATATTTAATAAAATTAAATATATATTAAATAATTATATATTAATATAATATAAATAATTAAAAAAGAAATTAATATATAATATACTTAAATTAATATAATAATCATCATAATCATTATAATAATAATATATATAGTATTAAATAAGAATTACTAATTAATAAGATTAATTAATAATTAAATTAATATATAAATAAAATTATAATAAATTAAATTAATAAGCAATAATTATATTATATTATAATTAAATTATATTAAGGTATATTAAAATAATAATAATTACATATATTATAAAATATAATATAATAATATAATACAAAAATAAGTATAATTAAATTTAAATATTAATAATTAAATTAATTATAATAATAATTATAAATTAAATAATAATATATAATAAATAATTAATATAATAATAAAATAAATATATAATTATAATAAATATAATATAATAAATAATAATAATATAATATTATAATAATATAATATAGAATATAATATAAAATAATAATAAATAATTATTAATTTATAATAATAAATATATAAATAAATAAATAATATATATATAAATAATTATAATAATATTAAATAAATTAATATATTAATAAATCTTAATAATATAATAATAATAATAAAATAATAATAATAATAATAATATAATAATATATAATAATATTATATATATATATATATAATATATATATTCCGCTTGTTTATTTATCCATTTTCCTCATTTTCTCATTATATATTTTCTATTATTATCTTAATAAATTCTAATTAAGTTGCTTAGTCTTATCAGTTACTCTATATATATACCTACTACTTCTCTTCTATGACTTCATTTTATTACTATCTATCTACTCCTCTTCTCTTACCTCTTATTACTTACTATTATTGTTATATCTCAGTAATTATATACTACTATCTCTTATATACTTATTCTATTATCTACTTATCTTATTCTATATTACCTACTATATAACTACATTGAGCACCTTTTCTTGCCTATTTAACCTCACTCCACTAGTCACTTCATAATATACCTTTATTATATATATCTATATATATATAATATATCTATATATATATATATATATATATATATTTATAATATATTATATATATATATATATATATAGTATATATATATATATATAATATATATATATATATATTTCTCATAATATAATATATAATATTATTATATATATTTATTAAAAAAAAAAAATAAAAATATTTTAAATTAAAAATTATTTAATTTATATAAATATATTAATATATATATATATATAATTATA
>JABUQX010082557.1:42500-44227 GCA_015478945.1 Trachelipus rathkii | reverse complement strand
ATATATATATATATATATATATATATATATATATATATATATATATATATATATATATATATATATATATATTTAAATAAATATAAAATAATATATAATAACCTTATATGTATATATATATATATATATATATATATATATATATATATATATATATATATATATATATATATATATATATATATATATATATATATATATATATATATATATATATATATATATATATCATGATTTAATTATAGGCCCTCTTAAAGAACGAGCAATAAGTTGAGTAGCCGACTGAAAAAGAAGGTCTAAAAAGCCTGAAGCTCTTTTGAATAATTATAATTATCATAATTATGGAAAAGATAAAAGCCGAATTTGAATTGATTATGCAAATTAGATAATTACTTAATTAGTCAAGAATTTATTAATACTCCAAGGTTAAAATTAAAATTAAAAATAAAAATAAAAAAATAAAAAAAATAAAAATATATAAAAGGGGTGAGATTTTGAAGCGTGATTTTGGGAATAAAGTTTAATTAAAAGCAAATAAAAAGCTTTTTCCATTTGGTATGTTTTCCATTTTGGTT
The DNA here is from genome assembly GCA_015478945.1 of Trachelipus rathkii. NCBI lineage: Eukaryota > Metazoa > Arthropoda > Malacostraca > Isopoda > Trachelipodidae > Trachelipus > Trachelipus rathkii. Next base: position 43,652 of record JABUQX010082557.1, on the reverse strand, counting down.
CTTTTTGGGCATTTTAATGAAGAGAATAGATAGAAAAGGAAGAAACGGATTTGGCGGTATTGAAAACGATAACAAAGGAAGAAGAAGAAGAAGAAGAAGAAGAAGAAGAAGAAGAAGAAGAAGAAGAAGAAGAAGAAGAAGAAGAAGAAAAAGAAGAAAGAAAAGGAAAAAGGAAAAAGAAAGAAAGAAAGAAAGAAGAAAGAGAGAGGAGGGAGGGAGGGGGGGGGAGGAGGAGGGAGGAAGAGAAGGAAGATAAGGAAAAGGAGGAAGTTGGAGAAGTAGTATGGGTTTTTGAGGAGGGAGGAGGAGGAGGAAGAGAGGAGGAGGGAGAGAGGGGAGGAGGAGAGGGAGAGGAAGAAGGAGAGAGGAAGAGGGGAGGGAGGATGAGGGGAGGGAGGGAGGGAGGGAGGAAGGAGGGAGGAGGGGAGGAAGGAGGAGGAGGGGAGGAGGAGGGAGGAGGAGGGAAGGAGGAAGGAGTAGGGAAGGAAGGAAGGAGGGGAAGAAGAAGAGGAAAGAAGAAGAAAAAGAAAAAGAAAGAAGAAGAAGAAGAAGAAGAAGAAGAAGAAGAAGAAGAAGAAGAAGAAGAAGAAGAAGAAGAAGAAGAAGAAGAAGAAGAAGAAGAAGAAGAAGAAGAAAAAGTTCTTAAAATATATTAAACAGAAAGAAAGACTAAATATTCAGTAATAAATATAAGAGAAGGACGACGATATAAAAGGTATTACGACGACAAATATCTCAAGGCAAAATATTTATTTTTTAAGTACAATAAACTAATATAAAAAATTTAAAATAATTGAATTTAAAATTAAAATGATGAACCCAACCAAAAAGTTTTGTTGCTCCTCAAAATTTAAAAACATTCAATTTTTTTTCCTTTTTGTAACTTCTAAAACTCCTAACAAATGCTAACAAAAATTTCAACTGGCTGAAACTGGTGTGAGGCTAACCAAAAACTCATCACTATTTTATTCTCAAAAATAGGAAAACCTTCAGAAGTTTTTGAAGTTTTCTGTCTCCCTCTGAGGTCCTCCTTGGATTCTTTTCATTTTTTCTTTTCCTTGTTTATTAAATATTTTTGTATCACTGTGCTTTACTTATTTATTTACCGGCATTTCTCTCTCTCTCTCTCTCTCTCTCTCTCTCTCTCTATAT
>JABUQX010082557.1:25000-37500 GCA_015478945.1 Trachelipus rathkii | reverse complement strand
ATAGTATAATATATATATAAAAATACGTAAGGATAATATAATATATACAATTTGTAAATTTAGAGAGAGAGAGAGAGAGAGAGAGAGAGAGAGAGAGAGAGAGAGAGAGAGAGAGAGAGAGAGAGAGAGAGAGAGAGAGAGAGAGAGAGAGAGAGAGAGAGAGAGAGAGAGAGAGAGAGAGAGGGGTCTTATATTGACTTTATTTTAACTGTCATTTGCAAGTTATTATTAATTATTTAATGATTATTTAACAAATAAACCTCAATCAAGTTATTAAATACCCCAAACTCTCTTCAATTATAATAATGTCTTGATATACCAAGTCTGTATAATATTAAAAATTACAGGAAAACTTGGGACTTGGGGAGTGGGGGGTTCGATTCGGAGAAAGGGGGTGAGTGGGGGGGGTTCCCATTCAGAGATTATTCAAATGGGGATTATCAATCTCGACGACTCAATTACATTTGGCAACTTCAAATATTTGTAGATAAAATAAATTACTAGTGTCTCCCTTTTAAAAATTTTAAAACTCAAGAGAGGAAAACATTAATAGAAAATGGGATTCTTGATAACAGTTAAAGTGGATTAAAATTCGTTACGTACACACATATACTACACACCCACTATATATATATATATATATATATATATATATATATATATATATATATATATATATATATATATATATATATATATATATATATATATATATATATATATATATATATATATATATATATATATATATATATCGATATATATCGGTATCGATATATATTTCGATATATCGAAATCGAAGGTCAGAAAGAAACTGACATTTTTGTAATCAGTGAAGAATTTTATAGTTCAGAAAATGTAATAATAAAAAAGAAAAGTCTTAAAATAAGATTTTCATATTTATAATAATTTAAATACGATGTAAGATAACTCCTCCAAAAAGTATTATTTCCGCGCCAAGGACCGCCACAGTTGCCAGAAATGGTTTTTATCTTCCTCTCGTTTGGGCATAGAATAAGGTAGAAAATATTTGGGTTCGAGCCGGCAGTGGGACAGAGGGGGACGTAGTCCCCCCGTCGTCCCCCGGTAAGGCCGAGAGACCCCGACTCTTTCCATCTTTGCGGTTTACAGGGGTTTCCTTTAGTTAAAAACAAAAAAAACAAAAACGAGAACATGAAAAAAAAACAATTTTTGGTAACTCTGTCGCTCCTTGGCGCTTAATAATACTCATGAACCGAAATTCTTAAAACGTCTTCCATTGCCTTTTTTTTAATTTATAATTTTTTTTTTTATACAACAGTTAACTTAGTTTTCTATAAATACTCCCACTAAAATTTTCCAAATTTTCACGCTGATTCGGAAAATGTTATTTATTTTTATGTATCTGCTGTAGTTTTGTAGATAAATGCATGTACTAATGTAAAGTCTGATATATATATATATATATATATATATATATATATATATATATATATATATATATATATATATATATATATATATATATATATATATATATATATATATATAATAATAATAATATATCTTATACATATATATATATATATATATATATATATATATATATATATATAATATATATATATATATATATATATATATATATATATATATACATATATAATACTAATATAATAATAATAATATATATATATATGCCAAACTCCAAAGCACTTGCATGATATCTCGAAAACTACGATATGTAAAGAAAACTAATAACATATTTGAAATCAGCGTATGAAATTTGTATGGAAAATGAATATTTTTTTTATGTATAACTTATTTTAATTAAAATAACGAATTTTTTTACTAAAATTTTACCACAATTCCAAATATGTTATTTGTTTCGTGGTACACCACGTACTTTCTACGATATCATGCGAGGATTTTGGTTAGTTTCACCTATATATATATATATATATATATATATATATATATATATATATATATATATATATATATATATATATATATATATATATATATATAATATATATATATATATAATATATATATATATATATATATATATATATATATATATATATTATAGATTTAGAGTACACACACATTTGCACGCACACACACACACACACATTTACACGCATACACTCGTACATGCTTATATACACATGGGGGAGGTGAAAACGTGTTTCAAATGAAGAGATACTCCCCGTTGGGTTTATGAAGGATTAGAGTTCGCTGGAATATTCTTCTGCACTTTACCCACATAGCACATGATATGCTCAGCATGTTCCATACTAGTTCCAAATGTTCTACACACATCCCGGGATATTTTGTATATTCTTAGAATATGCTTAGAATATTACCAAAAGCATATTCCATAAGGGTTGGTTGTGGAATGTGCTCAGAATGTGATAAGCAAATTACCAAAGAACGTTCTTGTATTGAAAATTTTTGAACATTCTATGAATATTCTTGGTATCTTCTTCAAAACAGGGTTGTGGATCAGTGTCAGAGCTGTTAATTATAAATTATAGTCGATCTGAAATTGACCATGGCAATTGACCATATATATATATATATATATATATATATATATATATATATATATATATATATATATATATATATATATATATATATATATATATATATATATATATATATATATATATATATATATATATATATATATATATATATATATATATATATATATATATATAAAAAAAAAAAAAAATATATATTTATATATATATATATATTAAAAAAATATATATATATATATATATATATATATATATATATATATATATATATATATATATATATATATATATATATATATATATATATATATATATATATATATATATATATATATATATATATATATATATATATATATATATATATATATATATATATATAATATATATATATATATATATATATATATATATATATATATTAATGCCGGAAAAGAAAAAAAATATTTTTAATTGTTAATAAAATAATTAAAATTATTAATAAATTATTGAAAATAATACGTCTAAATATCATGTTACATCTGGCAATTTGAAACATCTGGCAGCGAGACTCCTTCTCCCCCTTCTGGTAAAAATTAAATTGAAAAATAAAAATTAATTTGCCCTTTCAGGACTAACAGTACTTTAAAATATCGTCTTTTAAAAAGACTTAAATTTACTATTTTCCTAATTACATTATGTGCTGACAGCATGCTCAAGATAGGATGAAATTTTTGTTTTCCTGTGATATCTGGCATCTATTTTTCAAATATAAACAACATATTCGGTTTTTATCAGTTCAAGTCTCAAATCCCTCGGTCAAACTTTGTTGCATTTTTATTTAAGTTTTTATAGTGTTAAAAGGTAAGTTCTGATATTTTAATTAAATTACGTTTTGGATATAGATATATATTAGATATAGAATAATTTAACACTAAAAACAAATTCAAATTAAATATTTTATTATTTTAATTATTTTGTTACTGGTTTTCAAAGAATTGTCAGTTAGAAGGTTGCCAAATTTTCATTTTTTTAATGGAAACTATTTTATTTGATTTTAATTTCTATATATTTTTGAATATTAAATGATCTTATATATATATATATATATATATATATATATATATATATATATATATATATATATATATATATATATATATATTAAAAAAAATATATATATATAGATGTGGGGAGGTAGATGTATGTAAATGTATATGTATGTATATGTATGTATGTATTAATAATAATATATATGTATGTAATAATAATAATATGTATATATATGTATATGTATATATAATATGTAATATTAATATGTAATAATATGTAATAATAATATATAATATATATATATAATATAATATATATATATATATAATATATATATATATATATATAATAATAATAATATGTAATAATAATAATATACGGATATATCTATATATATATATATATATATATAAATATATATACTGTATGTATATGTATATGCGAGTATATAATGATATTTCATAAAATAAATATAAATATATATATATATATATATATATATATATATATATATATATATATATATATATATTAGTGATATCACGGATATCCGCATCCGCAGATGTCAAAAAATTCACATTCGTGACATCACTATATATATATATATATATATATATATATATATATATATATATATATATATATATATATATATATATATATATATATATATATATATATATATATAATAATATTTTATATATATATATTTCCATATCCATAGATGAGTACTTATAGAAGAAAGCCGATACAAAATGATGTCAATGTTGATTCTCTTTTGAATGAGATCCCTTCCGACTTTGAAGATGAAACGGACCAAGAAAGTGACTCTGAGGATGAGAGCTGTTCAAAGGATCCGTTAATGATTATAATTCTATTCAACAACACGAAAAATGCAGGTGTAGAAAGATGTTTTATTTAACTACCTGAGAACATTCTGTGCACATCCCCCTGAATTTTAAGAATGTTTCTAGAATATTCGCAATGTTCAGTGAATATTTTGATATATGGTCCTTGCAATGTGTGGAATGTGTTTGGCATATGTTACCAATCTTCTCAAACGTTCTTCTGAATAACCTCCGAAAATAACAAAAAAAGAAAAGAAAAAAAAACGTACTAAGATTAAAAATAATATTTTTTTTTTTTGTTGTTGTTATTTTCGAAGGTTATTCAGAAGAACGTTTGAGAAGATTGGTAACATATGTCAAAAACATTCCACACATTGCAGGGACCATATATTAAAATATTCCCTGTACATTGCGAATATTCTAGAAACATTCTTAAAATTCAGGGGGATGTTCACATAATGTTCTCAGGTAGTTAAATGAACAGATCTTTCATGTTCTTATAATATTCTTGGAACATAGGGATATTACGGGACCTTCCAAGAACAATTCTCAATATTCCTGCCGGATGTCCAATGAACATTCTCAGGTAATACAACAGGCGGACATTTCAGGTTCATGTAACATTCTCAGAACATAATTGGAACATTTGAGAATGTGACAGGAACATTCTCAATATTCTTGCGGGATGTCCAAGGAACATTTTCAGGCAGTTAAATGGACAGATCTTTCACGTTCTTATAACATTCTTGGAATATGATAATAATATCACGGATCTTCCAAGAACATTCTTAATATTCCTGCGGGATGTCCAAGGAACATTCTCAGGTAATACAACAGGCGGACATTTCAGGTTCATGTAACATTCTCAGAACATAATTGGAACATTTGAGTATGTGACAGGAACATTACTAATATTCCGCGAGGATGTTTTAAGAATATTCTCAGAATATATTTGTGCTATGTGGGTAGTGTCCATTTCGTGTCTCTTTCGAACAGAAAGTAAGGTGAAACTTTACATTAGGCTCGCCAGATATCTTGAAAAATACGACTTGTATCAGAAAACAAATAACATATTTGGAATGGTCGTAAAAATTTAGTAATGGAAAACGTTATTTTTTATGATTTTAAATGTTAAATAAAAAAATATAAATTATATTAAATTTGAAGAAAGTGTACGACATGTTGATTTTTATTCCTGCGGCAACAAAATCTAGCCAATCAGAAGACAGATTAATTTATTTATCTGCGTATGCAAAATTTAAGGGAATGAAAAAAATATATATTTTTTAATTTATTAACGTAAATGTATGGCACACGAGGGTAATTTACGTACCCCCGACCCGTGAGTGCTGGTGAAATAATTTTTGAAAATATAAAAACAGTATTTTTTAATGTAATAAATACAAAAATAACAAAAATCATGATTTTTAAAGTTAACCTTAAAATCTTGAAATGATATAAAGAAAACGTATATTTTTATGGGTAACATGTTTAAATTAAGTTGCCAAATGTAAGGTGATATCCTAGGTATTGTATTTATTTATTAAATTTATTTTTTTTTTTTTTTTTTATTCAACATTCCCATACTAATTTTCATACGCTGATTCCAAATACATTATTGGTTTTCTTGTACATATCGTAGTTTTCGAGATATGTGGCGAGCCTATTGTATAATATGGCCAGAAAGTAAATTGAGCGTAATTTATGTGTAGTATAATTTTGGTATTCCGATTTTACGCTGGGTTGTTTATAAGTTCGTCCAGTAGGTACCAGATTCTTCTTCACACACCACATCATACTATTTACACAATCACAACAATTTAGCAACTTTTAAAAATGGCAACTACACATATAGCCTCGGAAATGTTATGGGAATTGACTCAAAAATAACTTTCATTTGTCCCCACCATCGTTTTTGAATTGAGAGTTGCAGACCCCCAGTGTTGGGGTTGGTTCTCAAATCATGTTTCGGTACAGGGTCCTCATTCTTCCATATTTATTCAAATTTCCACTTTGTTTAGAAAACACCTTTCTTCCTCTAAACCTCACCATTTTTGTTCTTGACTTGTCACAACTTTTTTTGCAACTACTACATAAAAATTAATTACCATAGAAAATAAAGAAGAAATCGTTCTACAACATTACAAAATTCCCATGAAAAATAAGGATAAAACTCTCACTTGTAGAAGCGGACCAATGAAGAAAGCATTAAAAAGTAGAGGGTCCAAAAGGTTTTACAGCACTGGGCATCCTCAAATATAGCTTTGAACATTCAGAGTGGATCACGTTTTGTATAACGAATAAATATTTCTCTTTAATCAAATATATAACTTCACTGAGCTCATGGTTTCCAAGTTTAAATTTAATGTGCTAAGATAGTGCATTCATTATTTCGAAAGCGTTAAGATTTCGCGTGGTTAAATTTATGGTATTTCTTTCTGCGAAATGTTGCTTCGAATAATAGACTCAGGCCTCCTGTCATTTGAAAGTTCTCAAATTTATTCCAAAGTTTAAAGTATGCGTGCTAAAGTATTTATTTCTCTTTGCTAACTACCATTCATCATTTTCCAACCAAATGGCATAACCTCTAAGGTTATACCAGGGATCAAGGTTACAAGGGTTGGAATCGTACAATTTTTTTTACATTCTTTTTTGCAGTGATATTGTACTTGCAATATTCCCAAGTATTCACAATAATTTGCAATCACATACCACTATATATATTGCTGGCCAACAGTAAAATTAATTAAGTATAAATAATTAACTTATGCGCTTGGAACATGTAAGTTAAAGCCATTTCTTTCCCTTTAACGAATGCCACCCTTATTAAATAAACCCTTTAATACAAACTGTTAAAGTTGATAAAGACTTGTATATCATTGTTGTAATATAAAGTTATAAACCTTATTGCAGATACTATAATGTATTTACCTAGTGTCATTTACGTGTTAAAACAATAAATAAGTAAAAATAAACAATATAACAACTGGGCTACGAGTAATTTTTCGTAAGAAAAGAATACGCAGAGTTACCGAATTTGCAAGCAAACAGTAATTGCAGAAATATTTTTCCATCGAAAAATTTTCCACATATCAGGAAAAAGGTGTTTCACACGTAAACCATACGTTTATCTCTCTCTCTCTCTCTCTCTCTCTCTCTCTTCTCCTCTCTTCTCTCTCTCTCTCTCTACTCTCTCTCTCCTCTCTCTTCTCTCTCTCCTCTCCTGCTCTCTCTCTCTCTTCTCTTCTCTCTCTTCTCTCTCTCTCTCTCTCTCTCTCTCTCTCTCTCCTTCTCTCTCTCTCTCTCTTCTCCTCCTCTCTCTCGCTTACTTCTTCTCTCTCTCTCTCTCTCTCTCATCTCTCTCTCTCTCTCTCTTCTCTCTCTCTCTCTCTCTCTCTATCTCCACCTCCCCCACATACTCTCTCTCTCTCTCCTCTCATCTCTCTCCTCTCTCTCTTCTCCTCTCCTCTCTCTCTCTCTCTCTCTCTCTCTACTCTCTCTCTCTCTCTCCTCTCTCCTCCTCTCTCCTCGTCAATTGCCACATAAAATATGGATTGCGAATATATAAATAATGTCAGGCAAACAACATGGTCTCTTTGCATTATGTTAGAGATTAAATAAACAAATCTTGGGGATTAACCAAACAAATCTTTGAGATTAAAAAAACAAATCTTGGGGATTAACCAAATAAATCTTAGAGATTAAAAAAACAAATCTTCTGGATTAACCAAACAAATCTTGAAGATTAAAAAAACAAAACAAATCTTGGGCATTAACCAAACAAATCTTTGAGATTAAAAAAAATAAATCTTGGGGATTAACCAAACAAATCTTAGAGATTAAATAAACAAATCTTGGGGATTAACCAAACAAATCTTTGAGATTAAAAAAACAAATCTTGGGGATTAACCAAATAAATCTTAGAGATTACATAAACAAATCTTGGGGATTAACCAAACAAATATTTGAGATTAAAAAAAAAAAAAATCTTGGGGATTAACCAAACAAATCTTTGAGATTAAAAAAACAAATCTTGGGGAAAAACCAAACAAATCTTAGAGATTAAATAAACAAATCTTGGGGATTAACCAAACAAATCTTTGAGATTAAAAAAACAAATCTTGGGGATTAACCAAACAAATCTTAGAGATTAAATAAACAAATCTTGAGGATTTACCAATCAAATCTTAGAGATTAAATAAACAAATCTTGGGGATTTACCAAACAAATCTTAGGGATTAACCAGACAAATCTTAAAGATTAAAAACAAATCTTGGTGATTAACCAAACAAATATTGGAGATTAAATAAACAAATCTTGGGGATTACCCAGACAAATATTAGAGATTGAATAAACAAATCTTGGGGATTAACCAAACAAATTTTAGAGATTAAATAAACAAATCTTGGGGATTAACCAAACAAATATTGGAGATTAACCAAACAAATCTTAGGGATTAACCGAACATGCTAGGCCATTTCTTAACTTTTAATCTTTCTCCTTTTGATGTTGTCCGAGCACCGAAATTTTGCCCACCACACCAGGGTAATCGCACTACGCCGCACAGCACCAAGTAATTTTTTTTGTAGCACCGCACCTCTATGTTTTGATGCGCATCACACTCCGCATCGCACCGACCACACCGCATCGCACCGGGACATTGAATTTGTGTGCCTCACCGCACCGCACCGCACCAAAATGAGCACCCCACGCTCGGTGTGTCAGCCAACCCTATTATCTTGACTGAGTGTGAAAAACACAACAAGAGATGATTTTCTATGACACGCTGAGAACATTCCATAAATATTTCCCTTCAAAAAAAAAAAAAAAAAAAAAAAAAAAAAAAAAAAAAAACTAAAAAACCGCCTAGTGATTCTCTGACTTCGTTTAACTTAATCATCGTCTTCAAACACTTTCAAACTTCGAGTCGTTGGGACACAATTAAAAAATTAAACAAATTTTATTACATATACTGTATATATGTATATAATATAATATATATATATATAATATATATATATATATATATATTTAAAGATATTAGATATATATATAATATATATATATATATATATATATATATATATATATATATATATATATATATATATATATATATATAATATATATATATATCCTCTGTCCCAAAGTAAGTTTACTGAATGTATCCCCTGAACGACTGAGTAATGTAGCTCTCCGTGACGTATCGATGGTAGCTAGTTACCTAGGCTACATTTCCATACCATTTAAACAGATTCTATAAGGTCAGTCTTGCACACATCTGTTTATGTATAGGGAACGTGTGTTATCTAACCTCTACATTTTGCAACTACATCTTTTTGTGTATGAGTGTTTTCTATCCTGCGTTTACGTTTTTGCAATGCATTAAATATTACAGCGTACGCTATCAAATCTGCTGTGAAAACGTAACAAAGTCTGCCACTGAGAAATTTGCTTCTTTAAACGAAGCTTGTGGGATGACACTCTATGAGAACTATGTTTTAAGTGACAAAAAGCTTTCAAAGAGAGCCGAGAAAATGTTTTGAAGACGAACCTCGTTGTGGAAGAACAATCTCGTCAACAAACGATAAAAATGTGGAAGTGTTAAGCTGTGATGGAGAGAGAGACCGCCGGTTCCGTGTCAGATTGGAGAAGAAACTGGTTTGGATAAAAAATGCAGTTCATAGAATTTTAACTAACCATTTGCACATGCGAAAAAAATTTGTGCAAAACTAGTCCCGAAAGACTTGTCTGTGGAGCAAAAAGCGAACAGGGTCAAATAATTTGTCAATATTTACTTGAAAGACTTGAAATGCAGCACAATTTTTTGGATAAATTATAACAGGTAATGGGTTTTTGAGTACGATCTGAAACCAAACGGCAAAGTGCGGAATGGCACACAAAAAATCTCCTCGTCCGAAGAAAGCACGTATGAGCAATCCAAGGTGAAAAACAAATGATTATGTTTTTTTTCGACAGCCTGTATTGTGCAGAAGAATTACCTTTCAGGACAGAGGAGTAATCGCGTCTTTACAAAGATGTCTTGAACGACTTCGAAACGAGATCAGCGATCAGAAACAACATGCAGACGATTGGTGCTGCCACCCACGAATAAAACGCGCCATCGCACATTCGCGCTATCAGATTAATAAAGAATTCTGGCGAAGAAAAACATTTCAAGTACTTCCACATCCTCCATACACCCCAGATCAGCTCCGTGCGATTTTTACCTCTTCCCCAAGTTGAAAATGAAGTTAAAGCGTCATCATTTGGACGATGGAAAAACATAAAAAATACTGTAACACGTGAACTAAGCCACACTCAGAAAAAACTTCAGGGACTGCTATTGAAAAGTGCAAAAAAACGTGGAACCGCTGTGTCAACCTCCCAAGAGGTCATACTTCGAAGAGATAAAACTTGTAAAAAACAGTAAGTCCATACATATTAGATACGACATTTCCAGTACACTTTCTTTTGACATAACATATATAATATATATATATATATAATATATATAAATAGTATATATATATATATATATATATATATAAATATAATATATATATATATATATATATATTATGTAATATATATATATATATAATATATATAATATAATATATATTATAATTATAATATATATATAATATATATATATATATATATATATATAATATATATATATATGAATAGTTATATATATAACTCCTCGAAAAAGTGCCCAAAAAACGTAATATTCAATGTCAGATAAATATAAAACTTCATAAATCTTTTAAATTTTTTTTTCTTACTTAAAACCCCCTAAAAAAAAAAATTTTATTTGAACCAATGAATTAAAACTTTTAATACATTTTTTTTTTATGCAACATTTTAAAAAGAAAGATCAAAATAATAAAAGAAAAACTCATTTAAAATTCACTTTGATTAAAACCTGATAATTTTTTTTTCGTGATATTTTTAGCAGGATTTAAATTTCGCGTTTTAAATATATATATTTTTAAATTCAATTTAATCCTTTTTTTTTGTTTTCCTTTTATTCCTTTATTCTTCTACGTTTCAAGGAGATGATTTTAAATAGGTCACTTTGCATATATTTAAAGTCCTAAGATGGAGTTATATTTATTATAGATTATCATATATCGTCGGTAAGTGATGCAAATCAATAACTTCTTGCCCATGCATTTTTTAAATACTTTTTAATATTTATAAATTATATTTTAAATATATAAATTATATATATATATATATATATATATATATATAGATATATATATTATATATAGAAATATATATATATAATATAATATTAAATATATATATGTGTGTGTGGTGTGTTGTGTGGTGTGTGTGAGTGTTGTGTGTGTGTGTGTTTGTGTGTGTGGTTGTGTGTGCTGTGTGTGTGTGTGTTGTTGTTGTGAAGAAAAGTGACAACTTGAAATATATTATATGATAAATACTAATATAATCTGTTATGAGAATAAGAATATTAATTGTTTCACAAATATGATGTAAAATGAAAGTTAAATAATATTAAACTATTAAAATAAATAAATAATAAAAAAAGAAGGTATTTAATTCGCGCATTAGAAAGGCGTGTCTGTTTCAATAACCAAGTAAAATTTCTTCACAGAGTGCCAGACAATTAGCTAATTTCAATGTCTTATTTGCTCAATGGAAATTTTAAAATAGCCTAAGGATAAATCGCAAACAATGTCAAATACCGGTTTACGCTGCTTGGCGGAGCCCCCGTGAGGCCCGGGTGGACTACCTTTGTTCCGTCTTTCTCTACTCTGCCCCGGAACTCATACCCCTATGTTCAAAACCCCCTCCCCTAGTTCTCAATTCTACTGCTGAATTCTGAATTTCTGAGGTTATATATATATATATATATAATATATATATATTATATAATATATTATATATAGTATATTATATATATATATATAGAGTATTAATATATATATATATATATATATATATAATATATAATATATATAAAATATAATATATATATATATATAATATATATAATAATATATATAATATATATAATATATATAATATATATATATATATATATAATAAT
>JABUQX010082557.1:0-15000 GCA_015478945.1 Trachelipus rathkii | reverse complement strand
ATAATATGGACAAAGTCTATTTATTGACTTTTTTAACGGTACTCGTTACCGAAAAAAAAAAAAATAGTACTAGGTGTCTCTATGGACCATAAATAGATATTCTAGTTTAGGGATTTGTTAATTTAGGTTAGGATATATATATACTATATATATATATATTTATATATATATATATATATATATATATATATATTATATTAATATATATATATATATATATATAATTTGTAAAGCGTATACACGGTAAAGTAAGGGGTTCGAGGAGACTGGGAACAGAGGGGGGGGTTTTCCAATACCCCGTAGGGGAGGGGCGGAGGAATCCCCGCACATCCAAATACAAAAGAGCGGGGGTTCCGGAGGACCCTCCCCGGAGGGGAAATAGTCCTAACACTGCTACACTATCCCCCGAAGGACGCAGAGACCCCGAACAACTTTGCCATCTCTGCGATTTACCTTGGGTATTCTTTAGATAAAAAAAAAAAACCAATTCGTGAATACGAACTCTGAAAACGGACTCGCCGTAACCTGCAAAACCCTAATTTGACGCAGCAAGCGTCAAACAACGCTTTTAAAAATGTTGTAGTGCCAAAAAGCACTAAAAAATTCAAACATTCGGCATTAGGCGAACAGTTTCGGCATTAGGGGAACATTCGCCACCGGACCGATCGTTCCATTATATTAATCTACTACTACACTTTTACTTAAATTAATTAACTTTAATACACTGACAACGGGAAAAATTCTTGCAAATAATAGATTAACAATTGAAAAAATGATAAGTAGCGAATTTAATATTATGTAAAAAAAAAAAAAAATAGTAAAAAAAAAAAAAAAAACAAAAAAACTCTAGCGGGCATATTCGTAACAGCAATTACATTTCGAACATTTTGAAGATGAATTTTGTATTATCTGCGTATAGCTTGAATTATCAATCTGTATTAGTAGAATACAATCTCCGTCTTCTTTTAAATAAGTGATTAAACCTTCTCAACAACGTGTAAATAGGCTAATGAATTCGATTATCATTTTCATTTTAACAAAATTGCATTTCGATAGTTAAAGGGAACGACATGTTACTCTGACAACTTCCAAGCAAAGACTAAAATCATTATCACTCAGAATTCACTAAACGGTAGAAATTTTCTAGACGAAAAATTAAACTATAAACCTTGCAAAGTTGATATATTTTTGAATTGAACGTAAGAAGTAAAAAAGAGAATTTTTTAAATTAATTTTGATACTTCTTCACAGGATTAATAAATTTAAAGTTAAAATTTTAATTTCGTAGAAAAGGTTAAAAAAGATAGAAATTTATTAATATACTTATATATATATATATATATAGCTATATATTACTAGTATAGTCCTAGATATATATATATATATATATATTATATATACTATATATATGTATATATACTATATATAATATAGGCTATATATATATATGTATAGAGTCGCTAGACTAGATAGATTCTAATTTGCGGCGGGTGCTGGCTCTGAAAGACTCTATAATATATTTGAGGGAATAGTTCTAACTCAATAATCACTGAAAGACTATCCTTATTCTCAAAAT
The DNA here is from genome assembly GCA_015478945.1 of Trachelipus rathkii. NCBI lineage: Eukaryota > Metazoa > Arthropoda > Malacostraca > Isopoda > Trachelipodidae > Trachelipus > Trachelipus rathkii. The sequence continues at coordinate 13,424 of JABUQX010082557.1, read as the reverse complement.
CAGAAAATTTCCTATAATAGCCTAGACATGCTATATCTCAGACATGAGCGTTATCATAACATGCGTCGTGATCTCGATAATAATACAGTGTATTCGTATGCCCTATGTCAGCATCATGTAAGTGCTTGTGACGAAGCTGATCGTAATAAGCTGATACTTATTCAGTGAAGAGCAACAATGATCGTCATGTATGATATGAGCTAACCGTATCACGATACTCACTAACGGCCGACTCGCGCTGGTGAAGTCTACTGCTTCGCTGCTCTAAGTGTTACTCTAACTTCTTATGTAGTGTGTTACTACTCTCGCATATGACATCATCTCAGTACCAGTTAGCTGTACCACTGTCGATGTAATCGATTACACTCCTCATCACGTCATCGTTATCACAAATAGTCATTATAATTATATTTTAGTCTACCATCACGTTGAAGAGCTGTACCACTTCCGACATATATATCTCGCTATATTCAGCAGCTATATCGCCTTCACTGTACTATTATTACACTTACAATACTATCTATAGTCACTATATGTCTATAGTGAATGAGATATACACATATAACACCATAACAATAGTTCTCACATAATGTACGTATCTATAGTATATAATCTAGATTAACTATAGAAAAGACTCTGATAGTAATAATATATTATATAAGCGATTATAGATTCTCATACACACCACGATAATCGCTACATAGAGTAAGACGATGCTCAAGCCACAAAGACAAGTACACTACATATCATATATGTCGTCATATAGTCCACCTCTATGATCTCTCTTAACTACACTATCCAATATGCTCACAATATATAGACCACAAAGCTTCCTATACGAATCTATATTTACATCACTATATCTCCTTCCTGCTACTTCGTAGCGCTAACTCTGTATGTAACTATTCACTCATCAGTGAGAGTGATGACTCAAAAGTATCACTACCAGTATAGGTCGAATAATTATATATAGAGCTCGCGAGCTCCGCATATCACTGACACTGGCTCAATATTATGTATACGGAAACAGGCTGCTGAGTCTCTAGATTATGACTGTTATACGCTACTTAGTAAATATAACTTGATTATATAGACATAGTTATTATAGACTGGTCGTGAGGTTATGATAATATATCGCTAGCGAGCGTATACAACATTCGTATTAATGTGTACCAGAAGTGTGTGTATCGTCCTATATCTCAACGATTAAAACTCATATATGTCTAGACTGTAAGTTAATCATAAAATATATTTAAGTTTGCATGATAAAAAAAATGAGACCTTCTCATAACGGATCTAATTCTGTAGTCATGTCGTCATCTAACGCGATCGTGTCTTAATGATAATTAAGAAATATATACTATATCAGATCTTATCTACCAGTGTATTCCTTCAGTGTTAGGCTCTCACGCTTATGAATATTATACTTGATAGCCACTCGCCTTAATAATATATATGGTTAACGTGCATCATGCAGCATATAAATGAATTTAATAGAAGTATGTAATGTAAATCATGTAACTCTCTGTTAATTATTAAGGACTACATGTTGAGGTATGCGATTTATTCTCTGTTTGTGCTTGATATGAGACTTGAATGTTATATATAGATAGATGCATATAATTATGTGCTAGAACATGAGATATATATATGTATTATCTTAGTCAGCCTCATTCTCTCTAATTTCATTATCTAATGTAACACAACTCATAGTCTCACTACTACGATAAAGATATATATATGCCATCGACTGGCGTAGATCTCGTCTATAATCGATACAATCAGGTACGATATATCTGACATAATCAGTGGTCGACACTACCAAGACCAAGACGTGCACGCATACCTATGTGAGGTACAAGACACTCTTGAGATACAGACACTATACACGGAATATATTACTTAAATACATGGTATCCGATAAGAATATATATAGAACTCATGATCTAGACTATAGTACACAGCTGTCGCATTATCATGAATCTATTCATATAATATCGTCAACTCTACACTACTCTGTAGTCTATAACTCGATCTGCACTGTTCCGAAACGCCGCTATTACAAAAATGTAAAAAAAAAATTTAAAAAAAAATAAAAAATATAGGGGGCTATAGGACAATCGGCTATACGCGGGTTCTGTAGAACGCGAGCGCTATGTTCGTCACACTCACACAGGCTCACGGCGCCACGGGCGCGCCGTGGTGCCCTCCTCCCTGTGTATTTCAGGAACCCCGCGACACCCAAATACAAAAGAGAGGGGGTTCGGAGAAACTGCACACGAGCATGGTGTACACATATCTAGACTATATATGTAATAGTATCCTATACACTAAATATCTCTTATAGTAACAATACTTCTAACTTCTGGCAGATCTCTCTGTATCTCTATTATAGAAGAATATATATATAGAGATACAGAACTGAGTATACATATTTATCTGAGCACTATATAATATATATGATCTGTAAGTGTATGCTTGCATATAATACTATGTCTTATATAATTTATCGCTCCAGAGCCTGCAACTCTGCTATATCCTTACTCTCTTATAACTATTAACTCCATATACATTATATCGTAGACGCTCAATTAGGTTATTGTAATAAACGAACAATCTCTTAACAATATTAATAAGAATTGACATCGTATCTGTACTACTTAGCTCCATTCACTGTCCAAGCAGTGCATACTATCGTATTGCGGAGCTAGTGTAATATTACATGCGTATGACGCATTACTGATCACGATGATATACCTACTGACAGTACGTGACGTATACTATCACCGCATATAAATTATAAGGTATGATTACAGTGAGGCATATTCACCTATACTAAAGAATGCAACTATCAAATGATTCGTAGTTCTATGGTATTATATCAGTACTATCGATGACTGGTGGACGTGGTATCTAGGATTCGTGTATATACCGTGGATGAAGAGTAAATGAGGGTTACGAGGGTACGAGGTGATATAATGAACGGTCATATAGTGTATCGAGAGAATGATCGGGATAGGTGATGATTAGTGATATATACCAAGTGAGATTATATGTATATAGTGTAGAGTAATGAACGTAAGTGATTGGGAGAAAGGTAGTAGGTGGGTGTCGTTAGTAGGTGAGTTTAATATATATAATAATATATATATATTATATATAATTTATATATATATATATATATTATATATATAATATATATTATATATATATAGTATATATATAATATATATATATATATATATATATAAGTATAATATGTCAGCATTCCGAAAAGGCCAGGCATGTAAACTAAAAAACTATAACAGCTACATGAAAGTAAAACATCATTTTATTTGAATCAGGAGACATTTTTACACCTGAAATTAAAAAAAAATAAAAAAATAACGCTTTAAAAAAATTAAATTTGTTAAATTTGTTGAAAAAATGACATTTTTTTTAGAAATCGAAGGATGCTCACTAGTCCGCTGGAACAAGCAAAAGTTGCTCAAATGTTTGATTTATTTTAACACTAACGAATACCCCCGGGTAAACAAGAACGATGGATAGAGTCGGGGTTTCTCGCGCCTACTGGGGGACGACGGGGGAGACTTCGTCTCCCCTCTGTCCCTCCGTCGGCTCGAACCCCCTAAAAGGGATATAAAAAGAAAAAATAATATTTTCTTCAAAGCGTAAAAAAAAAATTAGGTAATTTTTGGCAACTTTTGCTTCGGACTAATGCAGTTCAAGGTCAATCAAAGCGTACAAATATTTCAGGTCTAAGATTTTTATTAACTTTATTTTATTAATTCTGTATGTTAGGAATTAAAATAAGATTTTTTTTTAAGTTTCATCGATGAAATTACTTGCTAAATCAAAAATGTTATTTTATTTCCTGTAGATGTTATAGTTTTTAGTTACATGCCTGGCCCCTTCGGGATGCTGACTATTATAATATAATATATATTATATATTATATATATATATATTAATATATATATAATATATATATATATATATATATATATATATATATATATATATATAATATATATATTATATATATATATATAGTATATATATAAGAGAGAGAGAGAGAGAGAAAGAGAGAGAGAGAGAGAGAGAGAGAGAGAGGAGAGAGAGAGAGAGAGAATATGACAACAGATTATTTGTTTATGCATCTCTTTTACTTACCAAAAGAACATGTTAAGACTAATTTATAAAAGTATTAAAAAAAATATTGATAATTTTTTATTTTTATTTCTGTAAGGATAATAAATAGCTATTTTTAGTATTTATAAAGGACAAAATGTTATAAATTGTAGTCATAAGTAAACGATTAAACATTCATAATTCCGAAATATATTATGGAACAGCAGAATTAAACACTAAAAATTATAGGAACGTAAACCATAATAAATGTTTATTTTTATTTCCATTATTTAACTTCATCTTTTCACCGTTAATGTCGCTACCATTAAACTCTGAACCAGATTTGTAAGATGAATGGTGAACCTGTGGTGGAGTAGCATGACTCGTTGGTTACAAGAATTTACGTTCTTCGCTGATTCGTGACTGAGTTCCGCACGACTCATTTCTCCGTTGTCGTCGTTATAACTCCTTCGAACCGTGAAGCAACCATACATGAAAACTGAGTCATTAATCACGTTTGTGATTCTTTTGTTTGGTAGCACAACTGAAAATGTGGGAAAAAATATATTGCATAATTGTATTAACAACGTTTTCGTTTCATAACATTTAAATGGCTTACATATACTATTCCAAATTAGAGCTAAAAGTAGACTGGAATGGCGGTATTTCGTGCCTTTAGTCGTGAATATGATTAAAGAGTTATTGCCTGTATTATTTAACGTTTCGTGGGAAAAACCTATTAAACGTGCTACGGAAAAGATTTATTGTAATAGTACTAAAGACAACAAAAAATGCCTAGAATCTGGAATAACCACAACTCTCCATCACTTACTGGAAGAGGTAATAAGATAGTACCCTCACTATCAGTTACGAAATCAAACCATAGTAGGGACAGAAAATATGAACTAGAAAATTTGGTCTTTAATAATCTTTTTCATTTTAGCAATCTTTTTTTCTATTTTTTTATGGATCCTTTCCGGTATACTATGCTCACACCAGTCTTTCGAATTGAAAATAGAAATAAGTGAGCCTGGAGGCACATTATTGCGTTGATACAATATATATAAGTTACAGTTTAAACCTTATTTTAAACTAACAAAAACCCAACTTTAACCTAAAATAAAATCGAACTAATCGGCACTATATTAAAAACAAATTGAGTCAAAGGCGCTCCGTCCATAACGTACTCACAATAAAGCCAGTTTTTCCTTTGTTAAATTCTTTCTACCCGGAGGTGATTTCGGCTTTGACCTACACTTATGACGTACCATTGGCTCTATATGCTTACCTATCTTCTGAGAAGGAGATGCTGATTGCAATGAGAGCGATACGCGAGCTTTTTCGTTTGACGTACGCATTCGACATCTACATGTGAAGTAGTAAAAGAGCAAACGGCTCATGTGCCTACTAAGGCTCTATGCCGTGACCTCCCTCAATTTTAAGTACATATCAGATTTCATGAATTCGACCGCGTCTTAATTCACAAGAGCCTGAAGTCAAAAAGACATATGCGCGAAAGTCACGCAAATGTGAGAAGAGTCAATTCTATCAACTTTAAGAGAGATAACTTACAAAAGAAAACGGCTCTGTGGTATACGGTTATTATGAGGAGATAATAGCACGGTATATGTGCTTTTGAGCAATCTGGCGTCATGCACAGAGAAAGTTGTCATTATCATAAAAATTGTTACAAGTTTGTTCGTTTGTGTGGTTACACAATGTACTTCTTGGTCCGTTTAAGTGAGATTATAAAGTATTCCAATAAGTATTCTCACGTTCATAAGACTCACGTTAAAAGTACACGTTGAAGGTTAAGGATTAGAGCGTCTGAGGTGAACTTAATAGAATTCAAGGAGAAGTAGCTTGACCTATCGATGATACTATTTTTGATGTTACTAGTTTTTTTCTCTGTAATATTTTCGCTTATATCAAATGTCTTGAAAATCGACCGATTCCGATGTTTTTTATCATGTGACAGCGAGTTCTTACTCTATTGCTCCTTTCTTTCTAATATGTCCATTCATTCTTTCTTGAAAACTAAATTATGATTAGCACATGTGAACTCCTGGTGTGATATGATATACTGGGCGTACTTTTGTGATAAAACGTTTGTAACGCAAGAGTCAAAATGACTATCTGTGTCGTAATAGCATGTATGGCTAGACGGAAGATCACTCCCCCATACACAGCTGTATTATTATACACTCGATGATTATACAACTAACTGGAGCAGCAGCTACTAGATCGTGTCAACTTCATCCTTCACTTATCTCGAACGAGTCAGGCCATAGGTTCGACTATATAGGTGAGCGCTCTCGGAAACGTCGCGGCGGGATGTGCTCAGTCACGACTGTTCACAGAAAAGTCTCAATCGACCCAGACGCAAAGTATTCGTCTTTCTTCATGGGGTGGAAGTAATAGAATAAATAGCAGTATCTAACGGCAACGTGTGTGGACGGTTTGTAATAGATAAGATAAGAGATAGTGCTTTAACCTCATGCAGACTGAATTGAGTTAAAATAGAGAGGAAAGTAAATAAGTCTCATATCACTGTGAAAATCCGAAGTATGCACTCACTAAAAATTATCATCGATATATAGCGAAATTATCCTCATGAGCGTTTAATATGTAAGACTGGTTTCTGTTGATTTTTTTAACATTTTTTGACGAGTTGTCGATTCGCACCCCTAGACTGGTCTCAAGTGACCTTTGAGCGATTCGCGAGTTTCTGCGTGGGTATGAGTAGCTCTCACTCCCTCTGTCGTCATATCCGGCAGTTACGACCCCGACTGAAGACACCGTAATACATCGTTGTAGCACTATGGAGCGCGTGCGTTTATATATCTTCTGAGCTGGGATTGGGAAACGAGGGATCAATATAAATGATTACGTGATTTTCTATACGGTAGAAACACACAAGCTACGGATATAATCCTAGTGTACTGAACACGATTCCTAACCGAGATACAGACACTCAGATGGTGAGATTTGCATCTATCCTTCCTACATCTGATCAAAATATATCAGAAGCTTATTGCGCACTGATTAAAGGATAAAGAGTATAGGTCTGCGTTATGGTATTATCTACACGTATTGAAACTAGTAGATATACGTACACAAGCGTAATAGTTTATATCTCCGTGTTATTTAAATATGATATATCTAAAGCTGCTGTTGTTGTATCCGTCACGCATTGCGTGATAAATAGATCTTAAATACAGATACAGTCTGCTGTAAATAGAGATAAGCAGCTAAAAAAACATAAATGCACTCACTCACTAAAGACTCGTAACCTATGATGTAGCTCAATATTCACATTAGAGAGGATATACAATGAATACAGAGTAAATATCATACAGAGGTTTAAAGTTATCAATAGAGAGAATCTCTCTTTAAATTATTATTTCTCACGGAGCGTGCATTATTTTGCAAAAGGCTTGATGAAATAGACTGAATTTAAGAATTATACGGTCAGGCAATAGATATTTGCTGCAGCATCTGCACTCTCAGAGTATGTTACATTTGTATTCACTGATCTTAGATCTATATACGAGCAAATATCTAACATGTAGGATTTTATATTATGGTCTCCACACAGTCAATAACGTATCTATTTAAATTCGATGTTTAATATGGAGTATGCAGCAAGTACAGAACTATATTAGTCCGGTCGAAAAGTCACCAATGTATAACAACTGCGATACTATATCTATACACCCAGACTATACACACACACGTATCAATTATTTATATCTCTGTTATTTATACAAGATGAAAGTGTGAGTTAGGATACTCAGTGATGTGGGTGGCTTGGTGTTAGTGTAGTCTACATATCATGAAGTGTGTTTTACCACCACAAGATACCCTCGTGTCTTGATCATCACGCGCGGCATTGTTATGAGAGCATGGATGACTATCGGACTCTATCATCTCGTGATGCACGTTATAGACTCCATAACAGTCTTCTAAAACTCTCGAATCTTTCTACTTCACTCTGTGCTGTTTATATCTTTGCGCTTTTTATGGAAATATGTGTCTCCTCCTGAATTTATGCTATTATTTAAGTATGCGGTTTGCATATATAATTAATGAACCATGCTACGGTTACTGTGTGATCGATGCGTTATTAGCTACTCTGCTTAACACACTCCTACTTATATATACAAACCATTAATAAGTGTTATGTGTCTGCTACTCTAATCGTGTGGGTACTGTGAAGATTAGTTATAGATAATTATATTTAATTTTAAATACAATTATTTTGTCTCTTCAATGAATTTTATTGCTTGTCTATCGCACCACTATAACTTACATATTAGTCCACTATCGTGGCGAGCAATGTCTCGCATTGACTCTGGCTGCCACAGCCATTTTCTTACAGAAATATAATTATGAGCTTAATTATGACTCACTTAGTTAATTACTCCAAGTGATACGTGAGATATACTGACAATAACACTAATGATCACTCACACTACACACTCACTACTACACTCACAACATAACATAACTCATATCATATAAAGAATTATCACTAAGTAGCTGAAACTATAGTGTAGATAAATTTATGACAATAGTTGAGAAAGGTAAGTCGGCAACAACCTTAATATATATATGAGTATTAATTTTTAAAACACAAATAGCGTATAATATATATATTACTATGACATCCACACTGAATTCACACGAATGATTATATTAAAATGTGTATAGAGCGATTGAAATTTAAGATAAGTGAAGTGAAGGTGCACCTTATAATCAAATATATTCCATTAAGATAGTTAATGATATTAGAGTTGATAGAGGATCATTGTCATATCATCAAATTTTTAATATTTATGTGACTACTGTCCTACTCTGTAATCCCAAATAATTATACGAATATAAACTCTGATACGGTGATTCTGTAAATTGAAGTAGTCCGAGGCTATCAGAGATAATAGTTCACCAATCCTCGAATATATCTTCACAAATGTCCCATATATAGCATATAGCTATATGATTCTCGTGGTTTGCAATGCTATTCTTTACTATTAAGGTTCATACACTCCTGACATATTAAATCGTATGTCAGATATAGTACACCATTAGCTAAATGCTTGAGAGGAGATAACTGGAACGGACATATTAAGTGAATACTATGATTATGTAATAATAAAATCAATGAACTGGATATACACATGGAAAATACATAAGTCGTGACATGATGAATATACATCATCATACTATGTACAGTTATATAAGATGCACATTTGTCGAGACTTTTTTTAATAGAGATTAATAGATAATAATAATAAATAAAATTAATAATAATAATAATAGATAATAATAATATATAATAAAATATATTAATTGGGTGGAACTCACAAGCTAATTGAGGATAGATTAACTATTATGATTCCCGCGCGAGATGTTATATCGATAGTGAATTCTCATTACTAATATATCTAATATCTGACTTGTCGTCTTCCACGTCATTTGATTGACTATCTAACTGTTATCGTATGAACTTGGGATATGATTTAAAGGTTTATCTTGCACTCAATATATTAATATGAAACTATCAGATTTATGGAAGAAAAGTCTTGATGGAATATATATGTATGATAAATATCACATATATATTATTATATGCTAATTTATTTATATTGTTTTGATTTTTATGCTTGATTTTTTAATTTTATTTTTATTTTATTTTATTATTATGTATTATTATTTTGGGATTATTATGTTCGTGTTATCGACGTGATATATCTGATTATCTATAAGTAATATAGTGTCAGTTTTCGCAAAACATAAAATATGTCATTTATTATTAGTGTTACCGGACATGCTCATAGAGTATTCATTTATTGTACATCTCAGTGATTATTTATTATTAGATTAGTTTGGAGTACTGATGTTATTGACTCGATAGTCAGTGATATTTGATGACTCCATGACTCTGGGGATGAGATGTAATTGATCCTCACTCACACTGGATAATAGATGTATCGAAATCGTTGTCCAAGAAGTCTTCCGTGGAACGATCAACTGTCGGTCATCGTGGCCACTGACTCACGAGGACGGTGATCCAGGGTTCTCCAGAGCGCTACCTACCTTCTGTTAGTCAAGTAGGTGAATTCTCGAAAGTACTAACAGAGTTGCCAAAAGGAAGGTAGCGTGTATGGGTTCCCTCGCCTTACTCGAGTGTATTGGTCGCGGTGATGGTCTGGTTGCGTATCCCGGGGTTTCGTTTTATCCCAAGTTTCGAGCTGAAGCTGCCGTGTTCGTGTTTTGCTTCCTTTGTTTCGCTTACCGCAAATAAAGTTGGCAAAATCCGAGCGGTAGCGGGAGTTGGTATTATTAATCGCGCGAGCAGCTTTAATATTATTATTATTAGCAGCAGCGATGCGCTTGCTTGTGCGAGGCCTCAAAAAGGATGACAAAAATAAATACTCGAAGAATGATGCTTCGGGGGTGCCCAGACGGAGGGGGACCTACCTGGTTGATCCTGCCAGTAGTCATATGCTTGTCACAAAGATTAAGCCATGCATGTCTGAGTACCTGCCGACCTTAGGCGAAACCGCGAATGGCTCATTAAATCAGTCACGATTTACGGGATTTTGTGAAATCCTTACTCGGATAACTGTGGTAATTCTAGAGCTAATACGTGCAACTAGTCTCCGACCCCGACCTTGCCTCGCGCTCGGTCGGGGGAAGGGCGCATTTGTTAGAACCAAAAACCGGGTGGACAGTCGGGTTGCGGCAATCTGCTGCTGCTGTTCGCTGACTGCCTTTCTCAGTTTCTAACTGTGGGGCAGCCTCAGCAGCAGCAGCACAGCATTCGTCCTCCTCGTCCATTCCTCTTCGGTTATGTGGTGACTCCGGATATTTCTACAGCCGAGCGCTGAGGCCTTTGTGCCGGCGCCGGATCCCACGAGTGTCTGCCTTATCAGCTTTCGATTGTAGGTTATTCGCCTACAATGGCTGTAACGGGTAACGGGGAATCAGGGTTCGATTCCGGAGAGGGAGCCTGAGAAACGGCTACCACATCTAAGGAAGGCAGCAGGCACGCAAATTACCCAATCCCGGCAAGGGGAGGTAGTGACGCGAAATAACGATGCGGGACTCTTCCGAGGCCTCGCAATCGGAATGAGTTCGATGTAAAGAAATGGACGAGGATCCATTGGAGGGCAAGTCTGGTGCCAGCAGCCGCGGTAATTCCAGCTCCAATAGCGTATATTAAAGTTGTTGCGGTTAAAAAGCTCGTAGTTGGATTTCTGATGCGGACCGGAAGCCCACCCAAGGCGCGCTACTCGTCTACGGGGAGCTGCGTCCCGAAGTGGTTCTTCCCGTGTCCCTCGGCAAAGGGCCGTTTGGTGTACGCTTCTTCGGTTTGTGGCAAGGGTGCCGAGTTTTTAGAGGCGCAGTCCAACAACCTCTTTCCCGGCTTCAGGGGTCGTCGTACGCGTCTCTCGCAGGCGGCGTCGACGCGTTGGTGTTTTCTGTGTCGCTGTTGAGCAAGCCGGGTTTAGCGAGGGTCGAGCACGTAGAGATATCCTTCGGCTTTCCCCTGAGCGAATCCCGTTGGCGCTGTTAGCTCGTAGCGTGGCATTATTTCGAGAGCGGTGTTTCTCTTATCCTTCCCTGGATAGAGTTTCGGGTTTGCATCCGCTGCAACGGAACAGGCGTTCGCCTCTCCCCCGTAAACCCTCTCATTCGTCCGTTGTCTCGCTCGTCCTCCCGAGTTCTTCTTGAGCGCTTCCGTACAACCAAACCGATTCGCTTACGCCGTCTTCTTTTAGTAGACGGGTCGGCTTCTCGGGCGGAGTGTGTTCGAGCTGCTCGGGTGCGACACCAAACGCAAAAGTAGCGATGACAGCGGCGGGTGATGGTTCGGGTGGACGCGACTCGCGCTGCTGTTTGTAGAGTTGTTCTCCCGGCTCTAAAAGGGGATCGGTTCGCAGATCCCGCGATACAAACTCGTGTATTTGTCCCGCTGCAAGCGCACGTCAATGATACGGGTGCCACTCGATGAAAGGGGTTTGCAAATTAACGTAGGTTTCTCTACCGGCCTCACCGCACCGTGCTTGTGGCGATTACAGGGCACTACGCGCTCTTCGTCGTTTCTTCGGAGGCGCCTCTGCGGCGGTTTCGCCCCGGCTGTTCGGGTAAATGCTGCTGTTGCTGTCCTCTATTTTTCGGTTTTGCCCCTGCGCCTCAATTCCGTTACAACGCGTATTTCCTCTCGGTTTCCCGCGTCGTAGGGAAGGGAAGGTTTAAGGCCCTTCGGATGTATGTCGCATTTGCTCTTTCGTGGCGGGTCAGCGTACCCGGTGGATCCCTGCCGGCTCCGTGTTTAGAACAGTCGTCGGTTTCTCGCGGGGTGCTCTTCACCGAGTGTCCCGCGTGGCCGACAAGTTCACTTTGAAAAAATTAGAGTGCTCAGAGCGGGCTAAAATATTTACGTCCGAATGGTAGCGCATGGAATGATGGAACAGGACCTCGGTCCCGCCTTTTTCAGCCCGGTTTTTCGGAACCGAGGTAATGATTAAAGGGGACAGACGGGGGCATTAGTATTGCGGGGCGAGAGGTGAAATTCTTGGACCCTCGCAAGACTACCTACTGCGAAAGCATTTGCCAAGAATGTTTTCATTAATCAAGAACGAAAGTTAGAGGATCGAAGGCGATCAGATACCGCCCTAGTTCTAACTATAAACTATGCCAACTAGCGATCCGTCGGCGTCATTCCCACGACTCGACGGGAAGCCCCAGGGAAACCAAAGTTTTTGGGTTCCGGGGGTAGTATGGTTGCAAAGCTGAAACTTAAAGGAATTGACGGAAGGGCACCACCAGGAGTGGAGCCTGCGGCTTAATTTGACTCAACACGGGGAAACTCACCAGGCCCGGACACTGGAAGGATTGACAGATTGAGAGCTCTTTCTTGATTCGGTGGTTGGTGGTGCATGGCCGTTCTTAGTTGGTGAAGCGATTTGTCTGGTTGATTCCGATAACGAACGAGACTCTACCCTGCTAACTAGTCGGCGGATCGACTCCCGAGATGGGGTTTCCGACCGCGGGGTTTTGCGGGCGGGGGTCACCCAGGGCCGTCGTAGCTCCCGAGGGGCGGTGTCTAAGGCCGCTGCCGCTGCTGCTTTCCGCCATGGGTAAGTGCGAAGCTGATGATGATAAGGATGGGAGTTACGTGCCGCGCGAACAGCCTCCCTCGTGGGGTTGCCGCGCGTATCGTAGCTTACCTTCCGTCCGCTCTCAGTCTTTGCCTACTGCCTTTTCGGTGTGGGAGTAGTAGT